>JAEDXX010000205.1:0-152286 GCA_021725515.1 Epicauta chinensis
TTTTAGTATATAGGTAGAGAATTTTTTCATAAATCACCTACCCTATTTTTTCAATAGGGTTTATTAAAGGGTAGCAACTTATATATCATAAGTGGCGAATTAACATTTTGTGACAATAAATCTTCCTAGAATTCAACCCTTCATTAGCATTACATCCTCAATTATTAAGAATATCAAAAAATGCGAAAATAAGTTTTATTTTTCAATTTGCTACTTGTAAACGAAATATCATTTTGATAGGGTTAATTATAGGGCTGAAAGGGATGAAGAACAAAAAAAATGCATATTATTGATTATACCTCAAATCCCAAGTCAGATATCGAAAATCAGTTTTCATCATGCCCCTGAAGGCAGCTATCATTCAGTTTTTAAATCGTTAAAAAATAATTAACCAATTTGGAGATATTTTGGCAAAACTAAATTTGCCGGGTGAACTTCAGTCCCATTTGCTGCCTTAATCTTGAGTATGGACACGAATGGAAAAATACGCATCCCTTAGAATCGTTTCCTCTACTTATATACCAAAAACCTTGAAAATTGGGAGTTTTCACTTCACGTACTTTACTTGTCAGTTGCGAAGCGTAAATTTCACCACTCAATTGAACTTTTAATTAAAAATAAAAATTGGAGAACTTATAAGCGTCTAGACTTGATCACGAAAAATAGAGATTTTCTAGCGTCTCGTTCATTTCAAACAGAAATTAAATAAAATAAGAACAATATTCTTAACCGTTTGAGTCGCGGAGATATTGGGAAAAACATGGTCTGAAGAGCGCAATAGCGGTCCTTGAGACTCAAACGATTACTCAGTCAATTTATGACGAAAAGTTGAAAATCTGTGAAATTGAGACTGTTTTATGAGAAAATTACTTTTTAGCTTTCTATTTCTTTTGGAAACATTCTCTAGGGTTCAAAGTTCTAGACTAGAATGCTTCCCGAACATACGAATATACATTTTCAACAAAGCGATTGACCAATCAGAGTCAGAAGTGCATTTTTGACCGTCTAAGGAACACCTACCCTGCCTCTGTGGCAGCGTTAGAGTTTTATGGTGGGACAAAGTACACCACAAAAATAATATAATTCCAGTGATAAAGCAATAGAAATTTGACTGTCTGCCATGAATTATCTATGTCTAACGTGGTGCATAGCATCGTGGAGGGAGTATTAACTGGAGGGAGCATAGCCTATCTTTCCTGTGTTAAAAAAGTGACGCCAGTCGAACGACCCTACAGAGACCTTTTATGGCCCCTTCTGCTGCACTGAGCATGCGTAAATCCATTTAACAATTCGCCTTTTTGTGCACAGTGGCGTGGTGTCCTGTGGCATTTGTCTAGTGTGTTTATAATAAGGGTCATACCACGTTGGCATTACTGGTTCCCATTCGTGTCCAGTGTGTACGTTGTTCCCATAAATTGAGAGGTAATTATTAGATATTTTTAACTTTAAATTGTAATTACACAATACCCCTTAGAAAAACACAAGCCCACGCCACTGGTGACAGTCGCCATATTGAGAGACCTTTTATTATGTGGCGGCAAAATAACGAGGATCACATTTTTCAAACTATGCTTCCTCCAGTTAATACTCCCTCCACGCATAGCATAGACCGCTTTCCGGTTTTTCCCCAATAAGGGGGGCAAATGTTCACGCGCATTAAACACAGATTTATTACGGCAAACTATTGAATCTGAAAAAAATTAATTACGAGATCTTTCCGCCGACAACTGCTAGCAAATGAATGTTCACTTGTTGTTGTTATTGTATTATTATCATTATCTTCTAAGACTTCACTAGCCATTTCAACTGGTCCTGTTGTATTATCAATTGAGAATTCTCTAACATTAAACATTAAATCTTGTCCAATATAATCATTTGTTTGTTCTAATGTATTATTAATAACAATATAACTTTCTGAATCACTTGATTGATCACTACGTATTGATAATGTATCACTTAAATCATCAGGACTTGATTTTAATGCACTATCAATTGATGACATTAAATTTGTAAAACCTTTCTTCATTGTTGTGAAACTTGCATTGAAATTATTTTGTAAATTAATATTAGCAAATGTTTGTTGTTGTTGTTGTTGTGTTAAAGATTTACTTTTTGTTTCATTTTGTTGAAATTCCATTGATAGACTCCTTGATAATTCACTACCATTTGGTATTTGTTGTTTTTTATTATCGTATTGTTGTGTAATTGATAATGTACTAGTTTGCCATACAGTTGCCATTGAACCAATATTATTATCATCGGCAATACTTGATGTATCCGGTACAAATGATTCAACATCACCACCAGATGATTCTTTACCAGGACATTGTGATGGCATCACAAATGTTATTTCTAATTGTGGTATTAATGCACCAATTACAATTGAACTATTACTTTCAACATTTAATATACGATTTGAATCAATTGATAAGAATGTAACTAATTCTGAGATATCTTCAGATAAACGTAAAAGAAACAAATATTGATAATGATTCAATTGTAAACTAATTAAATTCGATATATAAGCTAAACCATGTATATCAGCAATATTTTCATCATTATTTGTTTGAATTGTTGTATTTGGATCCATATTTGTATGTAACCATATTGTTATTGGTATAGCATCTAAGAATGGTACCGATTTATTAATACCAACAGCTTTAGCACCATAAAAATCACCCCATATCGGATCTAAATTAATACACCATACATCTTTTGCATCCAACCATAATAATTCACGATAAAAATATTGTTCTAATTGTTCATAATCAATTGTTGTTTTTATTGGTAATTTACGTATATTATCTTTTGTTTGTATATGATCTAAGAATTTTTGTGTAACAACATAAAAATCATTTTCTTTTGATGGGAATTCATTACCAAAAAATAATGAACCCATATTGAATGTATCAATACATTTTGCTAAATCGGCACGTGATGATTGCTCTAAACTACGGATATTTGTTATTGTTGCACGTGTTATTTGAAATGTTAACATTTTTGGACGGTCACGTTGATTTGGATGATCGATTGTACTCTCGAAATTCAACTAAAAGCAAAAAGAATTCATTTTACTATCTTTTCAATAACACAAACAGTTGGGAACAGAGCCGGATCGAGAAAAAATTGCGCCCCTTTCGCTATCTGTTCAATAATATTCATTCATATTTAAATGGATCTGCGCCCACTGGAAACTTAAGGCACGGTTTTGTTTTACACGGTTCTGTATTTCTAGATATTCGATTAATTTATATTCAAATAACATTTTATTATATTATAATTACCCAATTTAGGGGAAGGGGGGCAAGATGGGCTCCTGGGGGCACGATGGGCCCCCTAAAATTTTTGGTATTTATAAACATATGGGGGCAAGATTGGCCCCCTTTATTTTTTTTTTAATTTTAATTTTTACAATTATTTATTTGTTGAGTGAAATCATAAAAGTTGTCTAATGTCTGTTAACTTCAGTATCATGTTAATTAAAATAAAACTTAATAATAAAACGACAATAGTCATTTTTTTAGGGGTGCCCATCTTGCCCCACATTTTACATTTTTTATTGTTCAACCGACGCTACATATTAGCACGTAATATATGTCAAGGACTAAAATACAGTGAAACGAGTAAAATAAAATTAGATTATGAGCATTTTTCCTTAAGGGGCCCATCTTGCCCCTCCTTCCCCTATATTAGAAATAGACTCCTTAATAGATCGTGTAAATCGGAACCAACTGGGCCGTGTAATTTAGCTTATTTATAGAAGTCGCCTAAAAAATCCAAATTGTGCCACAACTACCTTTTTAGTCTTGGTAGCAGTATGATAAAAATTTATCTTTTTTTTCTTATTTATTTAAAAAAAAACGTGTAAAAAAAGCAAGAGGGAGAATACAATTTCGTACTAATCATGGGACAAGTCTACACACTAAACCGTCTCGAAATCCAACTAAAACAGTTAGAAAATGTTTTAAGTCGGCAACAACGCCGATTACACGGTTTTGTTTTAAACGATTTTTGGTAAATTCTTGTCCTGCATTTCTAGAAATTTTATTCACAAGTATTTACATTCAAATAATATTTTTTTGCTTTTGTAGCAGCTAATAATTACCCGATTTATATTAAAAATAATTCCTTAGATCGTGTAAATCGAGAACCAACTGGGGCGTGTAATTTAGCTTATAATTAATAGAAGTTGTATCAAAAGTTTCAAATTGGATCACAAACACGTTTTTTTTTTATTTGGCCGCAGCATTATAAACATTTGTTTTTCTCTTATTTATTTCAAAAAACCGTGTAAAGAAGCAACTAATCGTGGGACAAGTCGACACACTAAACCGTCTCAAAATTCAACTAAAAGTAACAAATTATCTTTCCATCAACAAAAACAGTTACAGAACCTTTTAAGTCGCCAATAACACCGATTACACGGTTTCTAATAAATTCTTGTCCTGCATTTCTAGATATTCGATTCACAAAGATTTATATTCAACTAACATTTTTTTGCTTCTCTAGTACCTAATAATTACCCGATTTATATTAAAAATAGAATCCCGAATAGATCGTGTAAATCGGAACCAACTGGGCCGTGTAATTTAGCTTATTATAGAAGTCGCCTAAAAATTTCCAAATTGGGCCACAACCGCCTCTTTTTGATTTGGCCGCAGCATTATAAAAATTTGTTTTTCTCTTATTTCATTCAAAAAACCGTGTAAAAAAGCAACTAATCGTGGGACAAGTATACACACTAAACCGTCACGAAATTCAACTAAAAGTTACAAATTATCTTTTCACCAACAAAAACAGTTAGAGAACGTTTTAATTCGGCAACAACACCGATTACACGGTTTTATTTTACACGATTTTCAATAAAATCGTTTCTTATCTACCGGGCAAAATAAATGCTTTGCCACTTTATGGCAGTTGGCAAGAACCCGATTTATATTTAAAAAAAAGGTTCCTTAAAAGAGCGTGTAAACCGAGAACCAACTGTAGTTTAGCTTACAATTGTCTAAAAACTGGGTCATAAATGCCTTTTTTAGCTTTGACAGCAATATTACAATAATTCATACTTTTTTCTTATTCATTTCAAAAACCGTGTAAAAACGAGACACATGGATAAAGTTCCGTACTAATCGAGGGACAAGTCTGCACATAAAATCATATTTAAAGAGAAGTTTTAAAGGCAAACTTTAAAATTAAACCATAAAATAAACAGACAACGCCCCTAGAGTATTAATTGTTAAATTTTACGAACTCGCCGAGTCTCCGTATACAAATAATGGTACTATCGTGTTAATCGAGGACTTGGTGTACTGAATCAACCACTTACTCTAGGTAGAATTGCTTCAATTTTCACATCAATATACGTGTAATGTGAGGCTGCCGATGCTGCATCTTTCTTCGATGGCATCAACGATTGATACAAATGTAAACCGAATGAATTCAACCATAAACAACTGTCAACATCAAAAACGGCCTGTATTGGATTTATATGAACGTAGAATTTCGGTGGTGGTACTTGAAACGAAATAAATACGTGCAATACGAAGTCTCATATTATTATAAAGGAAAACTTACATGGAAATGGTATATCGCTTGGATAGTAATAATAAACGAATTCAGCATGGATAATACTCGCCTCTTTTGGTAACGCCATTTGATCACGATCACCTGAAATCATCGAATAAAACACAATTATCAATCAATACAGTTTAATTAAAATTGGCAAAAAAAAATAATAATTAGTTGAGATTTTAGTTAATACCTGTATTAGTATTTTTATCTCTCCGCTTATGTTGAGCTAATTAAAGTTAATTATTTGTTAATTTCGCATTATTAATCAAATAATTTGTTTGAATTACCTGCAACGAATTCTTTGAGAGCCTGTTTCTTTCCAGATGTCGTGACACGATATAATGTGAAATCTTCAATACGCATCACAATACAAGTTGTCATCAATTTATTCAATTGCATTTCTATACGTTTTTTTATTTCTTTCTGTGTTTGATTCGGACTTGATTTCTTCTCGCTTGTCTCATGTTGTTGTTGTTGTTGTTGACATCTTGTCAATGGTGTATGTTGTTGTTTATTACAATCGATTAAATCGAAAAATTGCTGTTTGAATTGTTGTAATTGCTTCTCTTGCCATATTGTATGGGGTATTGATGTTTCATTATAACGTGGCCAATGTTTACGATTGAATTTCGCTAAATGATATGGATAGAAATCGATTTGGAAATGACGCAGACTAATTTGTAATGCACCACCATCTTTTAAATTTGGATAAATCGAACGTCCCACACCTGGATCATCACATAAATGTAAAACAATCTGTTTTGATAAGAAATGATATGAGGTTTCAACAACATCATAAGCTGAAAATATCGATGAGGCGCTTGTTGTTGATGCACGTGCCTCTTGTGATAGTTGTGCCTGATATTCGGGAAATTCCTAAAAAGTCACCGATTTATTTAAAGAATTCGATCCGAGGCTGAAACCCCGCACTAGTCTACAACAAACAGATTTTGTTTATTTCGTTTTAGAGAGGCCAACAAATCAAGAAGGCTGCAAGCTTTGCATCTATTTTCCAGAAAGTGTTCCAAAGTCCTTTTTGAAGCGAAACTTCTTTAGGCGCGCTAGGTTAGTAAATTTGTTCGAAGGCGTAACGAAAATACGGGACCCCGTGAGGGAAAACCCTTCGCCTTTAACAGTTCTGCCAACTGTGTAAAATAAACACTAGGGTCTAAAGTTGGTATCATTGATCGATGTACAGTGCACTATGGAACGAAACTGAAATTTCCTGGCCTACCGCGTTTTATGATTTTTATATAAAAACCGAGCCTTCAGGCAACGACAGAAAGAACAAAACTGAATATAATCAAGAGCGATTTTTATTAATTAAATCCCACATAACCATATCCTAATCCTAAAAACGAACTTCATCTCTAACCTGAGAAGTTTCACTTCTAACGCGCGGCGTTTTACGCGATTTTAATTTTTTGTTTATCGAAAAGGAAACTGTTAAGACCGTTAAGCGCACTGTTCTCTATCAACTCTGTTATTAAACAACGCAGAAATATGAGAAATAAAATTTAAATTGGAGCACATGGAAAAACATGTGTAGGGTCACATCTAAGGATCCAGGGCCCTTACAGATTTTCTAGCTAATCGGGAAATGGGGAAAACGTGACTCGATTGACATCAAAGAACTGCCGCCGTAAAAACGTTCTCGATCCATGAAATTCAAAGATATTTTCGCTTTAAATATGGCCAAACATTAGACTGTCAAAAAAAATTTTTTTTTTGAATACATACTTCTAAAAAGTTTCTTTAATAGATAAAAAAACATCTAAAACTTGAACTCGATATCTTAAAAATTGAGCTGGCGCATTGGGGGGTCCCCTTTCCCATTTACAACACATTGAAAGAAAACTTTTTTTTAAATTTTCTATGTAAATCATCGAAAAAATTTTTTTTACAAATTTCCGTTTTCATTATCTTATAGGAAATTAAATTCTCTACAAAAAAAGGTTCCTTCCATTTTTTGCTCAGCTTCATGGTAAAAAAGTTACAGAGCGTTAAAAAAGTGGAAAAAAATGAAAATTACAAAAATTTATGGTTTTAACTTTTTTACCATGAGGCTGAGCAAAAAATGGAAGAAACCTTTTTTGTAGAGAATTTAATTTGCTATAAGATAATGAAAACGGAAATTTGTAAAAAAAAATTTTTCGACGATTTACATAGAAAATTTAAAAAAAGTTTTCTTTCAATGTATTTTAAATGGGAAAGGGACCCCCCCATGCACCAGCTCAATTTTTAAGATATCGAGCTCAAGTTTTAGGAGATGTTTTTTTATCTATTAAAGAAACTTTTTAGATATATGTATTCAAAAAAAAACAATTTTTTTTTTGACAGAGTCTAGCCAAACATACTTGAATTGCTTCTTCAAAATGTGCAAGCACTACACCACTGAACTTCAAAGGGGTTCTTAGGTAATAGCAACATCTGATGCACACAACTTTCTCAACTGATTTCGTTAGAAATTGGCCAAAAATAGAAAAATTTCATGTATCGAGAATATTCTTTTTTTGTTGCTTGAATCAATTACGAGACAACTGAGTCCAATTAACTAGGAAGTCGTTAGGGTGTCGCTAATTCTTGGATAACTCGACTACCCCTGCCCTTTAGAAAAAACACCCCGTATTTCGTTTTTTACCAACAATACGTTGTAGACTAGCCCGAGATACACCCTTATGCTGTAATGTTTTTTTTTTACTTCGAGTTTCCTTGCAGCCTTAGCTTTACGTGTAATCTGTGTGGCTTTCTGTATTAAACCACTTAATGAATTTAAAAAATGCAGTGCCGCCTTCAATTGCGAATCCGTCAATACCCACAATAAATCATCTAAGATTATAACAAATCTTGTGCCCATTAAGAAACAATCCGATAAACGTTTCTTAATAATAATACGACATCTTGCTTGATTCGTTAATAAACGTAATGGTGTTAAATTTTGATCAATTGTCGATTTGGCTTCAATACGTACAGTTTGCCATTCTAATTCTTTAAATATTAATATCTGTCCTTTATGGGGATCTTTTAAGCGTGTCATACGTAAATCAGAACGTAACCATTTTGGTGTTTTCGATTCCACGACAATTCTTTGTAACTAAATCAAAAAAAAAATTGACGAATTTAACAATAAATCAATTATAATAGAAACGAATTACTTGAACGCTAGCTGTAAAAGCTGGACTATTGAATAAAATATTGACTGTATTAACAGTTAATGTAATTCCATCGATTACTTTATGAATGAAAGCATATTTGCCCGGTACTGTATACGATGATAGTCCACCTTGTGCTGATAACGAACGTAGATCTTCACACGTTTCTACAGTAATGTTAACTTCATCTAAACTCTAAAAATTAACAATTTTACTTGAATAACAAATCTAATGTTTTACAGAATCGATTACTAAATGTATAGGGACACTTTTTAGTTTCGTCCACGGTATACGGAATGTTACTTTATTACACCAGGCTCTCGTTAAACGCAACCATGATGGTAATTCTAATAAATCAGTCAATACGATCTCGTTCAATTCAAGATTTGTTAATTCGCCTTCACCCTTAAATGTACTCAAATTGATCTTATCAGCCGATAGATTTTTCGTAAATCTATAAAAAATTTTCACAACATCACCGAATATTATTGAAAAACATAAACAAACTCCCACCTGGATAGATGTTTCAACAACTGATTCTTGATAATCGACACCATTTCTTTAAATTAATTTACAAATGTAAATTAATTCAATTAATCACAAATACACTAAATTCTAAGTTTAATTGTTACGAATTAATTACATGACTAGTATTAATTATGTTAGAATTAATTAGAAAAAAATTGATAATCGGACTCGAACAAGAGCTACAACCTGACAGTTGTTACTGTCAAAAATTTGACAGCGCAACGTTGCCACCGTACACGCCACAAAATCACTAGGCTCGTTAAATAATAAAACTTCTCCAATATTAGAGCAAACCAAATAATTATTGTAAATAAATTAGTTTTTTGAAGTTTTACAACACGAAAAATATCAGTTATTATTTGATAGCAAACGTTTAGTTTTACGGTACTCAAGAGGCAATCGAAAAGATCTGCAGTTTTCGAGAGAATTTGTAAATTTGGCATCATCGATCGATAAACATATGACATGGTAACGTCATCGAGGAAAATTTATATAATGACGTCACTAAAGAAAATCAATTTTCCCAACTAAAAATCTCATAAATTGTGAAAATTTACCACAAATTTGCTGATTATCATAATTAATTGCAAATTTAGTTGGAAATTAATGGTTTGGCGATGTTGCCACGTTGCGGCGCCATTTTTGAATTCAACAGTGGCGTGCGTATGGCAACGATTTGTTGAATCGATACGCAATTTTCATTGACAAATCAACACAAATCTCTTGTGATAATGCGTGTAACATTCTGTACAGATCTCGATAAGAGTGTTGTGGTGAAAAATTGCGAGAAACGCGGTTGGATCCAAGTTGGTCCCGATGAAGATTGGAATATCTATTGGGCTGGCACATCAACCACACGTAGCTTGTTTAGTGTCGATAGCGGTTATCGTATGAACGATAATCAGTAATCTATCAATAAATCGCCTAGAATTATTTCCTAATTATTTCGATTATTGTAGGATTATTAATCACTTCCCGAATCATTATGAGATTTCGCGTAAAGATTGCTTGATTAAGAACATCAAACGGTACCGGCGCGATTTGGAGAAGGACGGTAATTTGTTGGCTGAAAAGTGTGATTCGAAATATGTGTATTTGGATTTTATTCCGACAACATTCGTATTACCGGCCGATTATAATATGTTCGTTGAAGAATACCGTAAACAGCCGCAAAGTACATGGATTATGAAACCGTGCGGACGATCACAAGGCAGTGGCATCTTCCTAATTAATAAATTATCGAAACTACGCCGCTGGTCCAGAGAAGCGAAGAGTCCCTTCCAACAACAGCTCAACAAAGAGAGTTACGTCATCTCCAAGTATTTATCAATTTAAACATAATAGTGAGATGCAGGCGGCGGTTCGCCGCATCTCCTAATCGAAAACTTCAACTTGATTGGTTGTAGATACATCGATAATCCGCTATTGATTGGTGGGAAAAAATTCGATCTACGATTATACGTTTTGGTCACATCGTTTCGCCCATTAAAAGCCTACCTTTTCAAATTGGGTTTCTGTCGTTTTTGCACAGTAAAATACGATTCCAGTGTTGCCGAATTGGATAATATGTATATACATTTAACGAATGTCTCTGTACAGAAACATGGCGGTGAATACAATTCGATACATGGTGGTAAATTATCGGTACAAAATCTACGTTTACATTTATTAAGTACAAAGGGCAAACAAATCACTGAACGTTTATTTGATCAAATCAATTGGTTAATAATACATTCATTAAAAGCGGTCTCACCAGTTATTGCAACCGATCGTCATTGTTACGAATGTTACGGTTACGATATTATTATTGATAATAATATGAAACCGTGGCTGATTGAAGTGAATGCCTCACCATCAATAACATCAACCACTGTTAATGATCGCATCTTAAAACATAAATTATTAGATAATATCTTCTCGATTGTTCTACCACCATCTGGAATACCAGAGTAGGTCACAGTAATAAACGGGCGTGTATTTATTGATCACAATTTTTCTAGTACACGTTGGAACAAAATACCAACACCGGAGGCTATGGGCGATTTCGAACTACTAATCGATGAAGATTTGATTCATTTACATGAAAACGAAAATGGTAGTTATCTGTTGAAGAACAGCGTAAAGTGGAGATGAATAAAATCGGTAATTATACAGAAAAATTAATAGATTTGGCAACAACGTAGGAAATCTTAGTGTAAAATAATTAAAAATATAATTGTAGCGTTTGTTCTTTTGTATTTTTACGGTTTTTATCAACTATCAGTAATTTTCGAAGAAATTTGGCAACCTTGATTATCGAAATATCCCCGTAAGAGTACCAATTCCCCCTAAATAATAATGAAATTTCCTAGATTTCGGCGCATTTTTCGAAAACACAAATTATTGTTAAATATTCAGATTCTTTTATTTAAAAATGTTTACCATTTATAATTAACGATCAAAATTATCCTCACACATAATTCTAACAAATCGTAACTAAAATAATACAGTTTTTTTTCTTAATTTAAATAAATAACGTGTTATTTCAGCTTATCAGGAAAAAATCTCAAAAAATATCCCCGTTTCCATCTAATTAGTTAAAACATGAACATTAAAGCCTTCCACAAATCAACATCAATCGTCCATTTAATATAATCTAAGATTATAGTTTGAACACCAATTACATTTATTATATATTCGAATAATTATAGTGTTAAGATTTCAAATCAAAAATTTAATCAACAAAAACGAGAAAAACTCAATCGTAGATTATCTAAAAAGGCACGTGAAATAGTTACAAGATCCTTTTTGTTTTTGTTGTCTTTCTTGATTTATCAGTGATTGTATAACAGTTTGACACATTCTCTAAATTATAATCAACAAAATAAAATGAAACAATAATAGGGTGAAACATTGAATTTTTGGCACGAATGCTTCACCCATTCTAAATCTTACCGAATAATCTAATTGCCTTCCGGTTTCGGTACATTGGTGTCATAAGCTCGAATCACTGCTGATTGAGAAACTGCTCCGCCTTCCTCTTGAGAGAATGCAAAACCGTCTAGAGAAGAATTTTATTTAAGATCCAGTCGAAATAATTCAAAAAAAATAAAGAAAAAAAATCAAACCAAAATAAATTATTTATATATACATGAGGTGAGATTATTTGAAATAAAATTAATTCGAACCCAATTAGTATTTACATAAAAATGAAGCAAATTAAGAAGCACCAAAATGTGTAAGTGTGATCTGTTAGTGATTAGTGTAATTACTCACGCGACATCTCCACTTCCATATCAACTCTTGGTGGTCGTCGTATAAAGACATTCTTCAATAGCCGGGCAGTCTCCGATAGTCTGTAATTTATGTTAACTAACCGTTCTGGCCTACACCTTTTATAATTAATTTACAAAAATAAATTAGTAAACGAAATAAATTAATACATGCAACTGTACAGGCTTTTCTGTAAAATGCAAAGCAATAATTAAACTAAAAAAAAATAACCAAAGAAACTAGAATACATGCAAGAATTTGTTAGAAAATACTTACATCTTGCTATATGTTCCAGTGCATGCATTGGACTTGCAACACAAACAACAAATTATTACAACACAGATTTTGGGGAAGGTTTTGCTTTTTATTTAATTTTTTTTCTCCTTATTATAATTGTTTCTCGTTTATTATAAAATTACAATACTGTTATGGAATTTTAGAACAATTGAATTTAAGTTATAAAAACTTGAATTCAATGTTTTAATGTGCTTTGTGCGTTTCAAAAATATCACATGATTTATTATTTATTTATTTTTTGGATTTTCCTTTGCAAAATTGCTGATATCTCTTCAATAATCCTTTCAATTGCCCGTTTATACAGTCGGTGTGATCACATTTTGTTGCCACCTTATACCAGTTATTGTGCTGTTAGATAAAAGATAAAAACTATCTAGTAATTTTTATTCAAAACAAAACAAACATTTGTTAATATCTAATAATTGATCCCACAGAAATCGACACACGTTTTATTTTGGATTTTCAACAAAAAACAAAACAAAACAAATGGTTTATTTTTAAAAAAAAAATTAATTAATAAATCAACAAACAAAACACAAGAGTGCAAAGCGTGCTTCAAAAATAGAAAATAGAAAGTTCATCTTCCTGTTCGATTTTTATCAAAAAAGACAAAGCACAATAATTAATAATAACGATAAGAATAATAATAATAATAGTATAACATGCACGGTATGATTGATTTTTTTGATTTGTAAATTAAAAGGTAATACTTACGAATTCTTGGATTCGCCACGATAAACATCCGTGTTGGTTTTACGAATTTCACTTTCACGTATTTGATCGGTTAACGATTTAAACATGGTTCCTTGTACACTAAAAACAACGAAATTTGATTATTTATAGTTTAGGAACGGGTACGAGCGTGTCTCTCACACTGGAGCGGACTGGTAATCATAGGGTGGTGCCTTTATATCAAAAAAATAGTCGCAAGAACTAGAATTTCTATTTAAAAAAAAAAAAAAAAACCAGTCCGCTCCTGCTCAATCCCTCTGTCATGATCTTGTTCTCTATCCCTGTCTCTCGTTCTGTCAGTTTTTATCCCGCATTCTCTCGTTCCGTCTGTCTCTACCTCTCGCTGTCTCTGACACTTGTCCTGTCTGTGTCTGCCGCTCGTTCTGTCTGTCTCTATCTTTCGTTCTCTCCGTTTCGGTTTTTGTATACTTTTCTCTCTGTCAGTGCCCCGCGATCTCTGTGTCGGTATCGCTTGTTCTCTATATCTCATCATTTCGTTCTTCTTGTTATCATCTCTTATTCTTCCTGTCTATATCACTCATTCTATCTATTTGTATCCCCCATTCACTCTATCTATACATCTCGTTCTATTTGTCTCTCGTTCCGTCTCGTCTGTCTCTTGTCCTGTCTGTGTCTATCTGTCGCTGTCTCTGTTTCCAACTCTCGTTCTCTTTCGCCGTCCTCTTTACGTATCTCTCTCTCCCTCTCTCTCTCGTTCTTTCTCTATCTCTCGTTCTCTCTCTATCTCTCGTTCTCTCTCTATCTCTCGTTCTCTCTCTATCTCTCGTTCTCTCTCTATCTCTCGTTCTCTCTCTATCTCTCGTCTCTCTCTCTCTATCTCTCGTTATCTCTGTCTCTCTCTATCTCTCGTTCTCTCTCTCTATCTCTCGTCTTCTACTCGCTTCTTATCTCTCGTTCTCTCTCTATCTCTCGTTCTCTCTCTATCTCTCGTTCTCTCTCTATCTCTCGTTCTCTCTCTATCTCCCTATCTCTCGTTCTCTCTCTCTCTCTCGTTCTCTCTGTCTTTATCGCTTTTATCTTTGTCTCAGCATCTCGTTCTTCTTGTTTCTGTCTCTTATTCCTGTCACAATTTCTCGTTCTATCTACTTCTATCCCTCGTTCTCTCGATCTCTGCCTCCCATTTTTCGTTCTCTTTGACTCTTGTCCTATCTGTGTCTATCTATCTCTCGTTCTCTTTTGCCGTACGCTCTGTAGATGCCTCTCGTTCTATATCACTCGTTTGTCTTTACCTCTTGTTCTCTCTATATTTAGCGTTTGTTCTTTTTGTCTCAGCATCTCGTTCTTGTCGTTTCTACCTCTTCTGCTTCCTTTCTCAGTTTCTATAAATCGTTCTCTCTGTTTCTATATTCCGTTCCTCGTTCTCTTTGACTCTTGTCCTATCTCGGTTCTCTCCGTCTCTTTTGCCGTCCTCTCTGTATATGCCTCTCGTTCTATACAACTCGTCTGTCTCTGTTTTTCATTCTAGTTGTCGCTATCTCCCGTTCTGTCTGTCTCTTATTCCCTACGCCTTTATCACTTGTTTTCTCTATCTCAGCATCTCATTCTTCTTGTTTCTATCTTTACGTCTCGATTTGACTGCCTCTATCTCTCATTCTATCTAATATTGTCTGTGTCTGTCGTTCTATTTGTTTTTATGTTTCATTTTCTCTGTCTCTTTCTCTCATTCTCTCTGCCCAGTATCTCTCACATTCTCAACACTCTTTCAGCCCTTTACCTTCCCCTTTGCCACGCTCCTACTTCTCCCCTTTGCTCTATTTTACACTTCCTGTCCACCTCACCTTTCGACAATATATCACTACCCTTCGAATTCATTCTATAAGATTCTCTCTCATTCTCATCCATCCTTAAATAATTCAATATTACAATAAACTTACATTTGTACAATAAAATCAGGTAATATCGTGATAATAGGGATAAGAATGAATCCCAACCAAAATACAGCAGTAGAGAATAGCATGATATACATGCCAGACATAACACTACCGAATGGTATTGTTGGCCAAAATAGACTGTAAGTGATAACGAAAACAATCCAAATTACAATTGAACCCCATATGGCAATATGTGTTAGAAATGTCCATGATTTCGTAACAAGTCCAGCTTTCAAACAAACAGTTATAACAACATACTATAAACAAAAATGATTGATTTGTTTTAATTGTTTAAAGAGAATTCTTTTTTCTTGTTGCTTACAGTATAAACACAATTTCCTAAAACCAGATAACCACCATCTTTACCATTTATCCATAATATATCATGTTGGCATATAAATAATGGTAACCAGAATAGTATGGCTGAATGTACCATACCGTTAATAACCCATAACCAAAATACTTTAACCGTAAATAAATTTCCACTCTGTGATGGTTTATATAATTTTGGATTTGTTAGCATACGTTCATCACTACATGTATAATCAAATATGCCCATAGCTAATGGTGGTAATGCCGTAAATAATACATTATAAAAACCAATTGACCAACGTTCAAATAATACTTGTCCCGACCAACCACTATATATAGCAAACCATAATTCAATAACATATAAACAAATATTCTTATAAAAACTGTATAAAATTAATTTACACATTCTTGAATAATTCCATGCACCATGTACTAATAATAAACGTAATAAATAACGGAATTGTGCTATACTATAATCGGAAGCACAAGCAGCTTGTAAACCTTCAACACCGGATATACCAACACCGACATGGGCCTTTTGTATCATTGCCACATCATTGGCACCATCACCAATAGCTAATGTGACAGTTTTCGTATATTTCGTTACATATTCAACAACTTCAGCTTTTTGTATTGGTGATACACGACAACATATCACAACTTTACATGATACACATAAACGTAGAAATTCTTGACGTAATTCACAACTTAATGCATATTTCAATGTTTTACCATCAATAATTAATGCAATCTCATTCTGTTGGATATTATTTAAATCTGTATCGATTAATAAACCTAATTCTTCATTATGTTTCCTAATTGAATCACGTACATTCTATAAATAATAAATTTAAATTTAAATAAATCAAACAAAAAAAATATATGTTAGAAATTATTTACATCTAAACCATCTTCATTTAATATAATCCGTTGCATACCATGCGATAATAATCGACACGAATAACCGATATTAATTGCAGTTTCCTGTTTATCACCAGTTAATACCCAAATATTTATATCGGCTTGTAATAGAGCTGCTATTGTTTCTGGTACACCCTCTTGTAATTTATCTTCAATTGCTGTTGCTCCGATTAATTTCAATTTGCGTTCGATCAAATTGGCCGCCTCTTCGATTTTCTCTACAACAACAAGACTGTAGTAATAGCGCCATCTATCGGTATCAGAGCATTATGAGAAGATACGATTTCGATGATTGAGCAATTATCAAAAAAGTGGCATGTAAGACGGTGTAGGATGAGCAAGAAAGTGTCGATTAGCCTTATTGCCCTTATGGGCCGGTGTCGTCAAGAGCCCTTGATTACCAGTCCTTGCCCTTGGGAACAACTAGCAGAAATTCAATAAAACAACGAACAATGGAAACGTTAGAGAAAATCAAAATTACAATAGATTTAAGGGAAGACATTAGCCTTGAAGAATCAAAGTCTATCTTATAAAATAAATCTGTGGGAGTCGTATGGGAAGAGATTATCGAAACAATAATCGTTTTTATCGGTGTCCACTATCTTATTTGTCTGTCTCTATCTCTCGAGACTGTCTGCATTTCTCGTTCAAACTATCTCTCATTCTCTGTCTGTCCCTATTTTCGATTCTCTCAGTTTATTTCTTGTTTGTTTTTCACTCATTCTCCCTTGCATTTTGTCGCTATCAGGCCCGGCCCTAGACCACAGCAAACCAGGCATAGAGGCATAATTTTAGAGGCGGCACGTTTTAGTGGATCATATACTGGACTTTATTATAGTATTTTCTTAAAAGGCGCATGAAAATATAATTGAAAAACAAAAGAGTCTTAACTCTGACGAATTTGTTACCTTAGAACCCTTTGGAATTCAAATTATTTTTAGGAGTCAAATTCGGAGATAAACAATTGATCACATATTCAAACCTCATAAATTGTGAAAGAGGTTCAGTTTTTTTTGTAAAATTCTCCCAGTCAAAGTTCTAAGATAAAGGCGATTTCCTTTATTTTGAAAGTACAAAAAATAGCAATTTAACAACTGAATTCTGGCAAGGACCTGGAATTTCTAATTGGTTCCTTAGCCCCAATCCCTTCATCTGTATCATGTTTTCTATTTGGGTAGCCGTATTTTTATTTACAACAGAGATTTTTAATATTTTTTCACTTGATAAGAATCGAACAAAGGGCACTTACATAAATTTGTTCGTTCTTGTTCAGTTGTGTTCTAGTCTATGAAGTTGTTTCGAAAAATTGTGATTATTTTTTGTTAATTAATAATTAATTGTGTCTAGTGCTAGTGTCAGTGTAAGTGCCAGTGCCTGTTGTTTCTTCTAATACTAAGAGCTTTTATTTTAATTTTTGTTGCAGTGATACAACTATCAACTGCAACCAAACTGTGAGGTTTTTCTTCTCAACAGTGTCCCATTGGAATTGCATTGTTTTGAATTCTTTTTTTTTACGGATCTATCTAAAATTCAACACAATTATTTTCGATTTTTTTCTTGTTATCAAAAGAAACTATTTTCGATCAGAAATAGAGTTTAAAAATTTTGATAAACAGGAAAATAATTAACGAAAACACCAAAGAATTCGGTTACGATTATAGACAAAACTAGCACGCCCCATTGTTAATTTCTAGGTAGGGGGCGCCGAAGATAAGGTTGCCTGGAGCGCCAGGAAAGCTCGGGCCGGTTATCGCTCTACCTCCCTATGCTTATCTCGTTCCCAAAGTTACGATTTACGGAAACAAATCAGCTTGAAGGAATCAGTGAAAACTTGGGTGGAGACTAAAGGGTGTCTCTATCATCTTCATATTAATTGCTGCTCTTTATTCTATCACGTCTTCAATATGAAATGCTTTTATATAGGCAAATCTTGCATGCTGGGGATAATAAATGAAACAAGCATAGAGACCTAAAGGCTTTCACAAAGCTTGGAGCGAGTTGCAAGACACGTTCCTTCGATAAATTCGATATACTGTTGTATCGAAGTTACAGTAATAGCGCCATCTATTGGCATTCTTTTCAAGCGTCAAATATTTTTCAGCTTATTCCAAAAATTTCGATGTAATTAGCAAAAAATCTAAATTAATGCAAGGGAAAAAAGGACATAGCGACAGCGCCATCTGTTGATAACTTTAAAAAGTTCGAGATGCAATGTTTTTATACAAAAAAAAAAAATTGTAATAACTACCTTCGCGATGTTGTAACGATATTGTCGCTTTATGATACAATTGTTTCCATTCATCATATTCAATTTTCTTTAATTCAACAACAGCACAACATAATGTACGTAAACCATCAATTGCAAAATGTTCTAAATGCTGCAATAATATATCACTATATTCACGTCCATTATTAGTATTATCTAAACGTTCATAGATCACATTATCAGCACCCTTACAAAATAATTTAATTTTACCATTTGGATCTTTAACAATTACTGACATACGTTTACGGGCTGATGTAAATTCTAATACATTCAATATTTGATAACGTTCAATAATACCTAATGCATTGATTTCAACATATTCCGGTGTACGTGTCTCGAATATATAACCATATTTGCACGCACCATAAACTAGAGCACGTTCATCAGGTGATGCTGCATGGTATAGAATTGTACCGTCTGGCATTTTCTCCGGTATAACTGTATGACAAACCGATAATAATACTAATAATTCTTTGATTAACGGTGCATTTTTGTGGCCGTGTCGTAGATGCTATAATTGTAATTTTTTAAAAATTATTAATTAATTAAATACAAAAATTAATTACTTGAACTAGCAGAGAATCTTCATAGTTTTCAGTTATTGTATAGACATCATGACCGATAGCGCACCGTTTAAATTCCATTACATTCCGTGTCAATGTGCCAGTTTTATCCGAAAATATATACTTAACTTGTCCTAATTCTTCATTAAGATTCGACGTACGTGCCATTGCCGGTGTATCAGTTTCAATATGATACATCTCCGTATCCATATTAATAAAGATCGCTTGTATAAAACGTACAACTTCCAATGTCACTTGTAATGATATCGGTATTAAATTATTGAATAATATCAAAAATGTTAATAAATTATAAGCGAAATTCTGTGTTGAATTGCCTTCTAAGCCAATATACCAATCAGTTTTACTATGTTTATTATTCCATAAAATATTGAATATTGCACACATCAAACACATACCGAATAATATCGCAAATAATAATAGAATTTGGAAATTTGTTAATTTATCAACAGTTGAACGTTTCAATGGTGCCGTTGTTGAATTACGCATCAATTTCGTTTCGTGTCCCGTATAAATTACAATACCAAATATCCAAGATGTATTACGTAACATAGCACCACGTAACATCACCTGATCTGGACCTAATGCTTGGGCACTAAAATCATTATTATTTATAATTGAATTATTAATAATAGAAATTAACAAACATCTTATTGGTCTCTTTGAGAACACCATTGAATTCGTATAAATGTCGATTTGGTGGTTCACACTCAATTGTACCGGTCAACATTCTCAAATCATTGGTTGTTGTTAATTTTGATGTGCTCGATAGAGCTTGGCGTATCTTCAAATTAGTCTCACCATCAAGATTTGCCGTTTCAATAAAACTCATACCTTGAGGTTCACTGACAAGAAAACTAAATTGATAAAAATTTTCAACAATTTTCGTACAATTTACCTGGACGATAACAGTACAAGATCGGCGGGGAAGAAACTATTATTCAAAACTTTCACAATATCACCAACAACCACATCCATCCAACGTATCGATATCCAATTATCGCCACGTAACACTTCCACTTTTCTATGATTGATTTCATCATCGGCTCGATGTCGTTTCTATTATCAAATTATTTTAAATTAATTCAATTATAAACGAGTACAATGAAATACTAACAAAATCCTCAATAATCTCCTTAATTGCAGATACTGATAGAATAAAAATCAGAGGCACTAGAGTTGTATAACGTCCAGTTGGTGATACATCTGGTATTTGTTGTAATAATGCAATCATTAGAAAAAATATATTCGCCCATCGTCGGAATTGTTCAAATAGAAATAATGGAATGAAACGTATCACACTGTGTAAATTTACACAAATTAATCGATTAATTTGATATCTATTTTTTTTATAATTACCTGTATTTTGCTGTACTGATTCGATTGTTGACAAATTTCGTTACCGGTGGTTGGGCCCTATTGATGAATATCACACGTACATCACTAGTATGGGGTGGATCATCCGGTTCGGTACCATGATCCAATACGGACGAGGAGGCTGTACCATCTTCTTCATCTATAACAATCGTGGTGTTATTCATACAAGAAATTATCTAAAAAATATTGATAACATACGACCGAAATAACGAATACGTAAAATATTACATAAATCTTGCGGTAATGGCATTATTTACAATTTTTATCTGTATGTTTAAATTACATTTTTATTAAATAAATATTTTTCAATGGAATTGATAATAAAACACGTATTATTTCGTTGGTATCGATCCGACCAACAGCGCTTGTGCGAATCGTTGGAGATGTCTTGTTGTTATTAAAAAAAAATTACAGAGCGAGACAAAAAAACAAATTTCAAAATAACTTGAATGATTTTGAAAATCATTGGACGATCAAAATTGAAGGCCAACAACTCATTGATTAAAGCTCTAATTTATTTAAAAAGCAGCAACGGTAGAAAAAATACAAAGAATGAACGCTAAGTTTCACCTTCACCTTTCTTAGATATCCCCTGATAATATTTTTGGATAATTTATGAAACGAGCAGAATTATAAATGAATCAGTGCCGGTGGGGTAGCATGCTTTTGAAATTAGAAAAAATGTTAGCGATAGTAGAAAAAGTTTCGTTATTTAATTATACAGTAATTGTACAGCTATTTCGCCTGGAAAAAAAGACAAATTTGTGAGTGATTTGACGACTTTTTTGTATTTTGCACTTTCTCGTCCTTTTTAATAGGAGTTGAGTCATCTTCTTGATTTAGGTTTTGCACTACAAATTCATCTTTTTTTTTTCAAATCAAATTTCAAAGTGATAAATTTGTTTTCGCCTTCAAAATTCCATTTTAATTTTCTGCAAATAATTGAATCTTTGCTGACCCTTACAGGTCAAAGTTGATTTGCAAAAGGGTGAATTTGAACTGTAAAAAGTTTTAACATCTATTTCGAGGGCACAGTTCAATTGGCCGAAAGCGTGACTGGTGCAGGATTGTGGTGTGGACGAGAGACAAAAAAAAGGGAAGAGATAGGTGTCCCCTTCTCCATCGAGTCTGATAAAGAATGCTTCTACTCGATTTTGATAGTTCTTGTCTTAATCAGTGCTTCTTAAGGTGTGGTCCGTAGAACACTCTGCTCCGTCTAATCGCTCCAACTATTGCGACCAAAATGAAGAAATGAAAATTATGTAAGAAATTAATACAAATTTTTTTATGGAAAAATTCTCTATCCGCGAATTTAAAACGTTTGGAAACCACTGGGATCGTACGCAACAATATGAAAATCGCTAAGAAACCTCTTCGGCAACAGTCAAGTTTTCAGGACCGAGTCAAAAGAAGCAATATGGGACACATTCCACCAAATAAAAGCATTTTTTCAAATTTTGTGGAGGTGTTCTCTACTTTGAAAAAAAAAATTCTCTGAAAGTTTGAGCTTTTAATATGCGGCCGTTTCGAAGTTATGAATTTTTGAAATTTTGAAGAAACAAAATTTTCAACTTTTTCATCAATTTTTTTGATAAAAAAACCCTTTCTTTCAAAATTGGTAAAATGTAGCTTTTTGTAGAAAAAATTCTCAGCTTTTTAATGGGAATATTCATTTTTTCATACACATAACGGAAGACCCTTTAAAATCCAATCAAAGTGAAAAAAGCGATTTTTCTCCAGTGCGGCGCGTGGTACATCAAATTTGTCATTTTTTTCTGAAAGCTGAGTTTTTCCCACAAAATATGTCATTTTCGCGATGTGCATAGTTTTTTTTTATAATTAAATAAAATGTAAAATCTTGACCTATATATTCTTTCTCTTCCACATCTTACTTTATCTTCTGGTCCTGTTACAAATGAACCCAACAGCGGTCAAGACAGTTGAAGGGTTATTTCCGACTACAAATTTAAAGATACTCCAAAATACTACTCGTCTAGGATATCTCAAAAAATTGAATTTTTCATGGGCTACCATTAAACGAACGCAACAAACAATTTATACTGGAACAAATGAAGGCATACAAGGCGGGCTAACAATTCCGGACACTTACAGCCGTCCTCATTGAAAGCGAATATTTGTAGAATTGAAATAATGACTATTCATGAATATTTAAAAGCTCAGGAGAAGTTCCAAGTAATTCAAGGGTAAAGACGGGTTAGCAGTGGCGGCGGCTGTGTAGGCACTGCAGGACTGCAACACCCATCTTTTTGACATCTTTAAATAAGAGTTAAGATCCTATGATTAATAGGCTGGCTTAACTCTTAACTATTGAAAATAAAAAGAACCCAATGCAGCACTCCCAAAGTTTCAAGTCAAGAGGCGCAACTACAAGGCACGTTGCAAAAAAAGCATGTACCACCAGGGCCTACTCAAGCTTGCCTAGCTTTCCAAGCAAACTCATTTTCGGTACCCATCTCAAGACCCTAAAAATGCTGCCCCAAAAATTATGCTGCTCTATGGAAATTCAATTAGTGAATGTGTAATGCAAAGCTTCAATGTAGTGTAATTTGTAAAAGATCTGCGGCACTGATTCGTAAAGAAATTCCATTTAAAGGACAGAAAATTAGAGAATTAGTAGGAATGTTACACCAAAAAAAAGGAGGTACCTGGGGCATGATGTACTGTGATTTCTGTTTCACTGGCAGGACTAGGAGCTAGTTGGCCAAGTTCTATATTCTGATTGGGCATCCGTGATCACCACACCAAAACACAACCCTCTCAATCGTCTTCGTGTAGTCGTAGCCGTAGTAGCTGTACAATTGATTTGATTTTAATTTTGATATAACACAACAACAATAAAAAAATTAACAATAATATTATAAATAGAAACAAGCTTGATTTTGTGCTCGTTACAACGTTCAACTATGGACTAAACTAATCAACACGATTGTATGTTTGAAGTAAAGGACATCCACCACTAAAACTCAAACACCCTTTTTGTTAGGTGGAAATCGACCTTTTCCAATGGTGATTTTAACGATCCGTATCGTTTTATGGCATTTCCGCGACAATAGTGAAAAGGTGATGATCAATTATGATACAGCAGAAAAAACAAGACCTAAAAAACGGCTCAGCAAATCTATAAAAACCATTGTAGAATCAACAACAGCAAAATGATAACTTATCAGATTTTAATTCGTTGAAAGATTTACGCAATCGTTTCTGATAACATTTAATGTCCTTTATTGTACGATTATTGATTCACAATCAATTCCATATAATTTCATCGACTCATATGGTCATGGTTTATCAATAATTCATTACCACATTAAGCGCTAGTAAATCGTGACAAAAGTGGACAAAATGGGTGAAATTTCTAATTATAACAGAAAAAAATCGACACTCCTTTCCGTTCCATTTAAACATCCCTTATAGTCCTAAAAAAACAACGATAGAGACACACCTTCAAACAGTCTAGGATTTCCATCTATCCATCTCTTTCTATCTTATTAATCGACAATGTTCTATCGTTGTTTAATTAGGTAATAATAGAAGTATCGTAATTTCATCATAAGGGTGGAGCTTTAGTTGAGATAATTAAAATAAACACGCAATTGGGACAAATCACGGAATCATCATTTCTACAAATCTAACAAATCACATTAGATAATTTGAAATTATTGTAAATTATCTTGAATGGAAATTAATGAGAAGGGCGACAATTAGGCACAAATCGAGCGCCCTCTATTGAACCCAAAAAACAACTGACAATAAATTCAAAAATTCGTCACCCATTAATCAAAATAGTGCAATTTTCGAAAAAGTGCTAGAAACAAAAACGGAAAAACTTTACGAATTACTTTGATTATTCTAGCTCGTACATACGTACTTGAAATTTACGTTTTTTTTTGTACTTAAATTTCTACAACTTAATCTCGTACTTCTTATCAGAATTACTAAAAATTGACAAATTTCCACCGAAAAAAGCGACAAAATAGATTGTAGTGGGGAAAATCATTTTTTTAAAAATACCACAATCAAGGGAACTTTGCATAGAGTACAGCGCAAACGCAACGGAAAATTCAAAAATAACAAATGACATTGAATTTTCCACAGCCAACTTGTATGATTCATACTACTGGTTTTAATGATCTAAATTGAATTAATTATCAAATGAGTTGTAATTAATACAATTTTGTATGACCTTAATTTTTTTGTTCTTATTGACGATATAACCTTTATGTTGTATTTTGTTGGACTTACCAAAAATTTCACCGGAAATCTTCTCATAAGCATAACGTTTATTGTATTTGAAAAAATTACGTAACATTAATTTAATTTCAATAAAAACAAGCAAAAATTAGAATAAATCGAATAAATTAATTAGAAACTGATAAAATCTAGGTAGGCATGGCGGAACAAATGTATTTACAATTGGATGGAGGGCGGCGGTGTTGTCATATCGAACAAATCGCCGCAAATTGTTGATTTTGTCCAAAATAAATAAATCATTACGCTTAATTACCAATAAAGTCGTAATTCAATAAAATAATTGTATCGAATTGTTGAGTTTACGTTAAAATTTAGGAAATATCGGGGATTTTGTTGGTGGATTTTAATGAATTTGGCAACTTGCAATCGTGTGTCATTTGTTTTTATAACCCTATTTTTAACATAACCTCAAAAAAATGGCCGGATTACTGCGGCAACTTTTTACAAATTTCAAACATTTACCATCATTAAATGTGATCAATTCTGAACTAAGAACGTGCCGTTTATCGTCTAATCATATTTATAATAGTAATTCAATTGGTAAACGGTTTTTATCAAGTGTACCTACACCGTACGAAATTGTCGATGTACAAGAACAGAAACGAACGAATCAAGGTAAATTGCCATTAATTTCGTTTATTTAAAATCGCATACGATTTGTTATTGTATTTTTGATTTGTAGATGTTTTCGATAAAGTTAATAAAATGGTAGCAAATCAGCAATGTGGACGTTTATTTGCTGTTGTTCATCTAGCTGGTAAACAGTGGAAAATCACCGAAGGTGATGTGATTGTGGTTGAAGGATATTGGCCACCGGATGCTGGTGATCGTATCCGTTTCAATAAAGTGATGTTAATAGGTGGTGTTGATTTTACATTAATCGGTCGACCATTGATACAGAATGATTTGATTGAAATTGATGCTACTGTAATTGAGAAGACTTTATCGCATACAAAGACACATTTTCGCAAGAAACGTCGAAAACAGTACATGAGGACACATTGTAATTATAATGTAATTTGTTTTTTTGTGGAAATTATTAATTCTCTAACAGTTTATAGAATACCACAGACTTGGTTGAGGATCAATAGAATAGAGATGGTGGGTCATGTGAATCAGCCACCTGAGGTCTCGGAAGGCACATCGAGAACGTTTTGATTATAATTAAATTTTATAAACCTATATGAATAGAGATATTGTGTAAATACGGGGAAATTTTCAGCGAATTATCCCGAAATCACAATGTTATCCTATTTCCAACCATGTATAATTTCCCAGAAAGGAAGAAAAAGAGCGGTCATTGCGGGCGTTTTTTCTGAATGGCTTTGGTAGTCGAGTTCTACCTTTAGTTACGAATAAACGAAAATAAGACTGAAATACGGGAGAAAAACGCACATTTTGTTATCCCATATATTACGCCACTGAACAATCTTCAAGTACATCAAATTTCATAAAAATTGCGAAGAAATTAAGAAACAAGAAATTCATTATAGTAGGGGAGCCCTGAAGGCTAAACGGGGATTTTCTCGATCGTCGTTGAGACTTATGGAATGTGATGATTAGATGATGGGAAGAAAAAAATGTTATATGATGTATGCCCTTTTAACGGCGGGGGGGGAGCGTTGGCAGACTTTCAAAAGTGTAAAAAAAAAACTGTCACATAGACATATTCGAGCGCGTCAGATATTGATACTGCATACATCCCACGTACCTCTGATAACGGAAATATGTTAATCTGACGGTTTGCTTGGTGAGGGTGGCCGTATGGAAGGGTAGAAAATCGAAAAAAAAATGAATTTACTCGAGCTCGTCAGATATTTAGAGGGGGTGTTAAGTGACTCTAAAAGAAGCTACGATTCCAAATTCTGACGATTTTGACGTAACGCAAGCTTGCGGTAGCTTTTTGAACATGCAAAAAAAAATAGTTACTTTGACATACTCGAGCGCGTCAGATTTTCAAACTGAGGGTTCAGTTTGATGCCCGAAACGTGCTGATCCATAATCTGATCATTTGGAGAAGGAGTTTTCTTATTCTGACAAGTTGAAAAAAAAATTTTTTCTATTTTGCGTCAATAATAGCGCTATTATTAAACTCGCTACTGTATCGAAATGTGCTCATTTCGTAACTAGTGCTGAAAAGTAAAATAGTAGGAATTTTTTTTTCCACTAGATTGGTAACATTTTCATTGATTTTGACAACTGTCAAAAATCATAAAAACAAGATACTTAATATACCGTTTTTCGTACTGATCTTTGGATTTATCGGGTAGTAAATTGCTTCCTGCATTTTCAGCAATTTCCCTTATTTCAGGTGGACCACATGAAAATTCATCACGCATTGTTAAATAAGCAACTAGGCGAAAAAAACAATTGACTAAGAGTGGAAAACAAAACAATTGAAGTTTCCTAGCTGAATGTTCAATTGTTTTTTTTTAGTAACACCAACTCCCACCAATTTCCCTAAATATTAAATCTCGCAATTTTTTTGTAAAAAAGTCGTATATTGTACTCGTCCTTTAGAAAACTCGCGTCTCCGCCGCTCGTTTTCTAAACTTGGACTCGTGCAATAATAGGCGACTTCTGACACTTGTTCTTTAATATACTATTTGACCACGCTCGAGAATGTCAAAATGACGTTTTTTTTTTGCAAGTTTGTAACCCTCCCACTCCCTTACGTCAAGTTAAAATCGTCAGAATATTTTAATGCACACTTTTAACCATGTAATTAACTCACCTTACCTTAATCTGACGCGCTCGACTATGTCTAATGATTAACTTTTTTTTACTAATCTGATCGGCTGCCCTAGGCTGTCGGCCATATATATAGGGCTCATATATGGTGGAGGTACTTAACAGGGCGCAAGGTATCCCCCCTTATATTAATCTGACGCGCTCGATTAAATCCCCAAATCCCCGCTTGGGCTCCCCTACTATTACATGTCCAGATAGATAGAGCATTAATGTACGGGGTGTCCGTTCTAACTGTGAACAATGGCATACAGGTAAGCTTCACAAGATGGAAACTGCTAATCTTCATAAAAAGTAGACTATTCTATTTATTTGTGATCGTTATCAAAGCTAAGGCGAAGTTCACCCTGTAAAATCACTTTATTCTGAATATCTCCGAAACGGCTCAATATTTTTCAACGACTTAAAAACTAAATAGAGGCCTTTAAGAGTTATTAGATAATAGGAAATAGGAACAATTCTTTTATGACTTGATTAGAAAGAGCTATAAACAATTATATTTGGCACATATATTCCTTTTATGATGGACACCAGGATTTCGCAGTTCTTTTGATGAGTTTAAAACTGTGATCGAAAATTTATTCTATTTTTGAATTTAAAGCTTTTATGTTGAAGTCCCATATCCTGTATCGTTTATTAACTGATCTTAAATTCAAAATAACATGTTTTCGTACGTTATCAAATCCATTAAAGTGAGAGCTCATTTCCGGTTATTGTTTTTTTTTATCTAAAAATAAGTAGGGCATAAAGAAAGGATGTTACTCGAGTACATGCATACCCATCCTTATTTGGTTTAAAGTAGTCGGAAAGCTGGCAAGGAAGATGACTATAATTGCGGTAATCACATTTGGGTACAGGCCTGGAGGCAACAATTAATCTCGCGACCTCTTTGTTACATTAAAAAATGATAACATTCTCTATTAAGTGGTTAAGCAAATAAAAACAAAATAATAATCGGAAATCAGGTACTTAAGTAGTTTTGATAAGGCATTCAGTACATGTTATTATTCTCAATAGATCAGCAGCAATAGACTTATCAACGGATTGATAATCTTTTTGAAGGCTGTTAAGAGATTTTTTGGTATAAAAATAGGGCATTTCAACAAAAACAATGACAAATTTTAGTCGACTTTTAATTGTAAGTACTTACTTAACTCAATTAAACCATAGAATTTTAGAAATCAAAATAAAGATTCTTACTTTTTCATTATTTGTATGCGTTGCAATTTGTAAAATAACAACTTCATCCTTTAACCGTTGAATTCATCGACTAAATTTGAAAAGATAGTTTGACGAAATAATTTATAATGATTTCAAAATATCTGAAGCTTCTCTATTACTTTTAACATTCTTTATCAAAATTATTACAGAATTTCTAGAGATCGTAAAGTCATTAAAAAATACAAATCGATATGAGACTTGACCTATTATAATTATGTACAAAATTTTTGTTCAATCCGTCATCTCCACAATAATCGAGAAATACTTTAAGCATGTAGGTACTCATTTGTTTTCCGTTATAATCTATATATTTCCCTCAGAAAATATATGGTATGGGGTTTGAAATATACAGACTGTTTCAGCTCAAGCGTCCACCTTCAATTATTGAAATATTCAATCCTGATTCTATTCGATGCACGCTAGTTAATCTGTTTCCGAGGCTTCAAGATCAAGCAATTGTCGAATCCTGCTCTCTCGAAATAGGGAGAAGCGTTTTCAAAAGACTCCATTTAGTATCGGTAGTACAGGGGTGTGAAGTAAGAGGTTTTCGAGGCACATAAAGGCAAATGAGCCCTTCATACAACGTTTTTTTTTAATACTGGACATCAACTTAATTGATATATTAGTTGATTTATAAATAAATTAGAAATTGATTCGCTTAATTATTATATTGATTATAATATTTAGCTGATGACCGAGACAAAAGGAATTGTTGATTAGAATAAATCTCATTAATTAATATTAATATTAACGATTAAATGAAGAAAAGTTGACGTGGCTTTCATTTATTGTACGTTCAATACTTGATCGTATATCTCACAGAGTACTTTCAGCAATCATGGAGTTTGCATCGTACAAGAAAATGTCTACTGATGGTCTAAAAGTGATTAAATTTATTGGTTCCGGGATTTATCAGTTTAGATTTGTGAAATTTATATTAATTTTAATGTTTTCAATCGTTTTCGTCAGTCATTTGCTGCAAATTTATTTATTTTTATATGAAACAAATTTCAAAGATTTCATTCAATATGGGCCGATGTGCTTTGCAGCATTTTATGTAAGTATTCATTGGAGAATCAACTAGTTCTAGAACGGTTATATACGGTTTTTTGATTTGAAATTAATCATGTTTAGCACTTGGAAATGAATACTCAAAAGTCTACAAGTTTAGACTACAGCTTCTAAAAGACTTATCATATTACAGAAAAAAATACATACATATATGGGGCATTCCACGCCAAATCGACCACTTTTGAACCCGACCCCTTTCGATTTGGCTGAAAATTTGCCACCATTTTGTACCTCATTAAAGACGTTTCTCAGAATTTTTTCAAATTTTTTTACCCACCCAAAAAAAGTTAGTTTTCAAAAGAATGGCTCTTTTTTCTTTAAATAGCCGTAACTTTTTCAAAACTTGACATAATTAATAAAAATGGTAATCATCAGAAAAATTTCCAGTAATTTCAGAAAAAAATAAAAGACGAGTCAGTATATTTTTTTCTTATTTTTTTTTAAACTACATTCAAAAACAAAAATAATAAAATAGTTATTTATGTTACATTTTATTTTGCTCGTGGGGTTGCTTCACTCGCCTCCGGCTCGTTTCTCAAACTACCCACTCGCAAAATAAAATGCCAATTTTAACACTTGTACATTAATAACTATTTCAACTTTGAAGTTCTCTCTACATCCTAAAAAATTTTTAAAGAGGTCTTAAGCGAAATAAGGTGAAAAACCAAAAATTTTCCCTTCAAGTGAAAGAAAAAATTGTTTTCAAGTGAAAAAAACTAGAAATCGAAAAAACACCCTTCTAAAAATTCAAGAGGATTTGTAGAAAATGTCAAACTTTGATATAAAAAAAGAAAAAAAATATTAAAGAATGTAATCATCGAAAAATTTGCGGTTTTTTCCGAAAATCTGAAAATAAACGTTGAACATAACTTTGGATCATTTTTATTTATTTTTTTCTAAAAAGTAAATTTGAAAAAATTCTGTGAAACGTCTTTAATGAGGTACAAAATGGTGGCAAATTTTCAGCCAAATCGAAAGGGGTCGGATTCAAAAGTGGTCGATTTGGCGTGGAATGCCCCATATACAGTTGCGATCAAAAAATTTTGGACGTCAAGGACATCTAATTGTCAGTTGGTGTAGGACAGCCTTTAATATTTTATATTCAAAAAGTCATTAATTTTGACATTTAGAACGTCAATAATAACAGTAATGCTTGGCCCAGATTAAACATTTTTAAACGTCAAAAAAACGCCGACCAAAATTTTTTGATCGCAACTGTATATGCAGTGCTGCAATAGATAGTTTGAAAATATATCTAGATACAGATACAGATATATAAAAAAAAAATAAGTATCTAGATACAGATATAAGCATCTTTGTAAAAGTATCTAGATACATAATTTATTATTAACTATATAGTAAAAGAAAATGAATTACATATGAGTGATCAGTAATTCATTATACATATATAACGAATTTTGAAACTCTTATATGTAATACTATACTTATATAAGCTATTTCCCATTCACTGATGCATCGATTCATTCATCACGATATCTCCGAAACTATCCGTTCGATAGACTTTAAATTTAGCACATATATTCCTTTTGTGATGTAGACGCTCACTAAGAAAGGATTTTTTTTTAAGGGAGTTAAATCGAGCATTAAAGTTTCAAAATGTTGGAATATAGGTGCGGTTATGGAAATAAGTTTTGACAAGTGCGTAGCCGTCCGTATAGCTGGCCGCTTTTGGAAATAAGTTTTGATAATTTAGCAGTTTCATTTCTAGGTATAACGTGTATTTTTCTTAATCAAATACTTTTTAATGAACTTCTATAAAAACGGTAAAATTATTAAAAACTTACAAATTAAAATAAACAAATTAAAGTATCTTGTATCTGCATCTAAAATTCTAACAAAAGATACATGTGAAATGTATCTAGTTACAAGATACAGATATTAAAACGATAAGTATCTAGATACAGAATTTAGATACATGTATCTAGATACATTGCAGCACTGTATTATATATGTAGAATTTCATTCAAATAACTTTATTACTTACTCCCAATTCGAACTAGCTCAATGTTGTTTGGTATCTCAAACTTTCTACGTATCGTTTTTGTAGAGTCCTATACGTTTAATAAGGCGCGACATCTTAGACTGGGCCTTCGAACTATTATTATTTTCGTTCTTATTTTCAATTTTGATTCGATTAGTAAAACATACACTGTAGGGTTCTTTCTAGGTAGATACGGAGAACTTCGTTACCTCTCATTGTATGAATTAGTATATGAGTCAAAAAAGATAGAGAGAAACTAGAGAAAAAAGAAATAGAGAAAGAGAAAGAGAGGGAGCGCTATAAATACTACCCAGCGTTAATCATCTGCAGTGCGGACTTCCTTTTTTGGGACGACACCCATTGTGATATGTATAAATTTATTTAAGACATGCCAAACATCTGCTATCTTTCCCGACATAGTATGACACGAGAATTGTGTTTATTATGATATCTTTTACAGAATGAAGATATCAGATGTTTTGCATGCCATAGGTAAATTCTGACATACAACAATATGGGTGTCGTTCCGAATAGGAAGGTCGACAAGTTCACTCAAATCTTTATTTGACTCATGTGGACCGTAACGAAATTCTTTCTGTCCACTTAGATGGAACGCCCAGCCTGTATATTGGTTACCGTCTTGTCTCGTTTATTAGATCGATTTTCGGTTCTAGTTTACACAATTCTGTTTTGTGTATGTACTTAAATATAAGGTATAATTTTACCTTATTTCAGGCTCTTCTTGCTATGTTAATACTGTTAATCAAACCGAAATTAGTTGAAAATTTATTTGAAGAGATCAACTTATGGTCAACTGATTGTGGAACAACTAAAACGAAAACAGCAATTGAGAAAGAAATGAAGTATCTTAGAACTTTTGCAATTATTCACACTTCGATCGCAATTATCGTTGCTGCTATCTTCTATTTTAATGATAACGATTATGAAATATTTCTGTCCGTAAAATTTTGCACTGACAAGTATCCAAATTACTCAAAATATTATAAAAAAGTATATAAAATCATTTGTTGCCTTTTAATTTGTTCTGTATATAATGCACATTGTTATCAAGTCGTTTATTATACGCAACATGTGAAATACCAGGCTATGATGTTGTGCGATCATTTATTAGCATTAACCGATTACACTAATTTGGATCCCTCTTCGTCAAGAACACATCCAATCGACAATATTCCTTATCAACAAGTAATCAAACATCGATTAGTGAATTTTGTTAAAACACACCAAGAACTGTTGATGTAAACTTATATTTCTACAACAGTGTAATTCAATAAATTGTTAAAGAATTATTACAGGGCTGCTCATAAGAAAATCAGAGAAATTTCAATTTTAATCATTCTTTTCTCGTTCACTGGATTGTTGTTAGTTTCAAGTCTAACTCTACGTTTGGTGATGGTATTCATTTGAGATTTAATTTAATATTTATAGTTTTATTAACGATACAATTTCTCTAAGGGTACTTTCAATGAATTAGATCTTCTCCAAATAATTGTCGCCCTCTTGAGTGCATGTCTCACTGCTTCAGCTATCATACTCGCTGGACAATCCATAGAAACAATTGTAAGTATCTGATCGCTCGAAAAAATCATATACAGGCTGTCCAAGCCAACAGTTACATCTCAATTGTCTCGCTTGTTTGTGGAACAGTAAGTAATGTCCTTACGTTAACTGACACGACTATTTTTCTAGATATTTTGGAAATGCCAAAACGGCGTATAAGATCTCGAAAATTACTCAATATTAGGAAAACAAATGAAGTTGATATGAAATGTTTTTCTTTTAAAAATTTCTCATTTGTTATTCGCCCGGCGCATCCACCATTTTACAAAATTCATCGACCAAAGGGTTCCTAGATTTAAGTTGGCACCCTTAAATGTAGTGATATTTCTAAGGATTTCATTCTTTATGTCCATATCTTCGGCTACAATCTTGGGATTACGTACTTTGTTTAACCAGACATCTGTCAAATCTAGTAACCTTTCGGTCGATGAATTCACTTTAGTCGGATTGATAAAAGCTGGAATTTAGCCCGACGAATTGTAACGTCTTTCATCTGAAATACAGTTTTAACCCAAAATTTTGAAAACAATTCATTACAGGTGATTGGTTTGCTAATATTGAGTAAATTTTGAAATCTTATACGACGTTTTGGCATTTCCAAAACGGCTAGAAAGTAAATCGTATCGGTCAATTGAAATATGGATATTGTAGTGTAATTTATTTAGATTCTTTTCCACTTCAATTCACAAACAAACGAGATGTTTAAGGTGAAGCTGTAAGCTGCAACACCCTGTATATCTTGCCGTCAACGTGTTAATAAATTGTTGACTTGTTGTAGTGCGATCATTCTTGTGAAATTATACAACAAATTGACTGGTATGATATGAACTGTGAAAATCGTAAATTATTATTAACCGTATTAGTTTCTGTACAAAGAAAAGTTGCCATCAGATTTTCTGATAAATATTCGATTAATTTCGAATTAGGATTAAATGTAAATATTTTAATTAACATTTTTTTATTGTTATCTAATTATGTAACGGTTGCAGGTTGTGAGAGGTGTTTATGCGGTAATTTCGCTTTTCATCAATTTTAAGACGTAGAAGAAAAACCGACTTTTCATTGTTTTGCACTCAAGTTTAAGTAATATATAGTCCAAAAAAAAACTCTTTGAGTAATATAATGGACGTAGTTATCTAATTACGAATCAAAATTAGTATTAAAATGTTATTATCACAGAAAGGCTGCACTAAATGTTTATATAATCACTCAGTCCCGCATGTATTCTAAGAATATTGCGGCCCCAATCAAAGCGGGCCCCTATACTTTCAGTGTTATGTAGGTAAAACAAAATCTGTAGTTAACTTTGTCACGTATTATTGATTTTAATTGTCCAGCATTATTTAAGGGCCCCCTCAACAGAGGCGGACTGCGGCAATTGAATCCCACCACTGTTGCTTCTACTTTCGAAATTGTTGAAAATAAAATAAAAAAATTAATAAAATATAGTATAAACATTGTCGATTGTGGCGGAGGCGCCACAACTTCTAACCAGACACTCCTGAGATGTGGCGATGCAGAAAGGGTTAAGGTCTCTTTACACTCGCTAATTTCTATATAAATATAAATTGACACAGGGATGGACTGGCCCGGATTACATTCTTATGGCCAGTGTGCACCGCCAGACTGGCGGTCGACATTCTCGTGCACCAATTCAATTAATTATGTTTATTTACAGTAAATTACAATACATTCAGCTTCAACTAGTAGTAGTAACAAAAGATACATTATATATAATTTTCGATAAAATAAATTGATACAACAAAAACGATAAAGTTTCTTCTTTCATTCCGATCATTTTTTTCTCTTTCAACAAAATAAAATCCAGTGTAGAGAACAGAAAATTAATTAAAATTAAAATAATATATCACTTAATAAAATCTATGAGATTACACTATTATTGGTACAATCAATACCGTTCCGTTTCAATATCTCTTTTAATGTTCGATTCTCTTGTTCTAATTCATTATTTTTCTGTCGTAACAAATCAATAGTTTGTGTCAATTGTTTATTCTCTTTCAGACAAGCATCGTACTTTTGTTCATTCTCTCTTAATTCCATTATATATTCACAAGCCTTCGCTAGAATACCACCTTTGGATTGGCCATCATAATGGCCATTACCCTTCATATCCGGCGGATTAGTTTCCGGTATGATTTTCGATAATTTCATTATCCAATTGTTGATTTTGTCACGACGGCGACGTTCAACTTCATTGTGTGTGGCACGTCGTCGCTCATCTCTCTACACACAACAAAAAAAAACAAACTATAAATAAAATCAATAATAACGATCAAATTATAGATAATTACACGTTTAATATTCGATGAAACCGTACTGTTCGTTTCGATAATTGACGATCTTGGTGCTATCGCTCTGGTGCCCGATTGTGTAGCAAATACATCATTCGGACTACCACCGATCACATAAACTTGTCCATTTAAATTACTGGTAAATACTTGTTGAACATTTGAATTAATATTGGTCCCGGTTGTGACGATTTGAGGCACAGTATCAACACCATCATCAACTTGTAGTACACGATATGTGATCATACCCTCCGGTGATCGTAACGAATATTGCACTTCATTATCACCGGGCGTTTCGAGTAGTGTTTGCGGCGATAGATGATCAACAACGTTCTGATCATCATCACTTTCTATTGAATGTTTTGCAATTACACCGTCATTATTTAGGATTACTTTTGATTCAACTTCATCGGTCTCCGTACTGGAAATTAAACATTTCGTTCAGTAATCAATTGCTTGTTTATTATTTAAACTATCATCGATTATAAATTCTGTTTATAATTTGGAGTATTTTTAGAAGATCGATAGTTTCTAGAATAAGCCCACAACAATTACAATCAGTTAAATCGGTACAATTATTTAATAAACAGTTGAATGTTTCAATAAACAAATTGCGGACAATTCATCAACATAACCCCACTATTACGACAATCAATTGTTTAATAAAGAAAACAAAAAAAAAACAAACAGCTGTCATACGTTCCTGATTTTCGACTCGGTTGCGATAAATTTTACGAAATCATTAAAAAATAAAAACACCAAATAATTTTGTGCTTATCAAATAAAAATACACGAAATGACCTTGTCCTAATCAAAGTAACCACATTACATAATACAGTTGGGAATGATTACATAAATTAATGTGTTAATTAATAAATACGAATACCTTGATTCTAACGGATCCAACATATCCATAACGAAACAATTTTAATGTTGTTTTATAAGTAAAAATTTTTGAATTTTCCTACAATTTTGGTCACGGGGACAAATCAGGTCATGTGACGCGACACCGACTTTTGACAATTGCACCAGACCGCACATGCGCACACCGTCACCTATCCATCTGCCACATCTACCCGAATTTTCAGTAAATCTACCGAATTCCAGATTAGGCAGATTAGAACAATTGTAATAAAAATTTATTATTTCTTCCGTAGACATTCAAAGTATCAAAATATGGATCTTAGCAAAATTTCCATTATTGAATGAAATTATTTCTTGAATTAAAAAAATTATCATGGGTGTCATCTATATTCAATCGAAGTGGCAACGCTGCGTATGGTTCAATTTTTAAACATTGTGGGCTTAAATTTTTTGAATATAAATGAAAACTATTGAAAAACATACTTCCACGGATCTAAGTCGTCTACAATTCAATATTCCACGAATCTTTCTTTCTAATAAACCAAAATCTGATCGTTAAATGGATTATTAAAAGTGGAATTAGATTCATTTTTACGGACACTCACAGATGGCGCCAATCCGGATTCTAGTTCTAATCTACTCGTACAGATAGCGCTACTATATATTTTAATCGGTTCCTTCAATTGTTATAATTGTTTGAATTATATGCTTTAGCCTATATAGTAATTATGTAGGACATCAAGTTATAATAAATTTAATATAATAATTATTTAGAATTAAACAACTTTCAAATACAAGATGCAACAGTGATCCTTGCGTAGCAGAGACGCAAACCAAATTTACAGTAATCCCGGTGATTTGAATTAAATTCTATTGAATTTGAGCCAAAATAATTGTAATTTTCGATGAAATTCACGCAATTTTAAACACTAAATTAATCCCTGAGTTAATAGTGCAATACCGATTAAATTTTGGTAATTATTAAAACTGCCGCTAGATGGCTACACTCAAAACCCTCATTATTTATTAATGTTTTGAGTTTATGACTTATTTTGATATCAACTGTGAATTTATCATTAAAATTGCTATAAATATTTCGATAATTTGATCAATACAGATTTGTATTATTGCATAGAGAAATTGTGGTGGCGACATCTAGGGAGCCGCCATACAATCACATATTTTTAATTTAAAAAAAACCCGCGATGTTCCGCTGATCGTGTTCGTTTGAATCTGGAACATACAGAATATTCCATCAGGAATTCTATACATAACCAAGGAAAGGTCCTTTTGTAAAGGTATATAAAAAACTTTCATATTAGTCAGTATTAATTTCAATATTGTGAATTTATGTATATCATTTTAGACTCCAACTATTAGAGAAAGTAATTGTGCTATTTGTTATCAAATATTACGTTTTAATAGTGCTATTTCGACTTATCATATCATTAAATTGATTTTCACGAAAGCATAGCATAACAGAATGTTATTAACATTGTTCCAGAAGGCAGCATTATTGATAATTCAATTGTCATTGGTAGATATATTGTTCAATTTTTTTTAAAGCTTTTTTTATAAAAAGATGCATTGTTTTTAGATGTTTTGTGTTATAATTATAACGGCATGTATTTGGGATTACTTAAACACAAAACTATTCAATTACCAACCGATAATCATTAGTGTGTGTATGTTGACGACTTTCTGCAATCTTCTATATTTGTTTGTTCATGTTTATAAGGTAAATTGTCTATTATAGAAGCGCTTCTAACAAACAATTGGCGGATTTATTAATAACATAATCGAACACAACTTTTTTGGACCTAAAACCAACCGTATTTCGAACGTCTTAGAAACTAGGAGAGCACCGAGTACAGAACAGGCGCTCCAGGCCTACCTCTAATAGTGTACCAATAGAGTTAAGACTGTTTTCTGTTTTCTGGATCAGTATTGCTCAACTTTAGGCATCTTGACGCAACCCACTATTTCTTCCCAGTTTCTTCAGTTGCTGTAGGGATTTCTTTGAAATTCTCTGAATTTTCTAGGAAGGCAGTCTTAACTCGTCCACGACCCACAGGCGCCTCTTTAAGACAGTCAGAATCATTGCTTCCTCCACTCTCCATAATCAACAATAAATCAAGCGTTTAATGCCTTCCGTCACTAGCCATTCATGCGTAATTATTCAAGGGTTTTTGTTAATTTCGATCATAATCTATAACGTTGTGATTGTTTTTCGTTAATAGTTTTTTTCCTATTAGCTACTTTATGGCAGTTGATTGTTTTGTGATAAGCACTCAGCGATGTGGACGGTTCAAAAAGAGAGAGAAATAATCACAGACAGATGGGGAATAGTCCCCCTAAAAGTAAAACTGGTCCCATTTAAGTTTCTAAAGGTTGTGTTTGATTGTTTCAAGTCTATTTAACGTTGTGATTCTATTTCAGGCGAAACCGGACAATTGGACGGTCAGTTTCAATATTTTTCTGTACGTATTAAGTCAACTGATTTCAATTCTAACGATATTAACGGATTTCGAAAAATTTATCCTGCGTTGGTTAATCATTGGAACAACTTTAATATTGTTTGGTAAAAATGTGTAAAATATCAAAAAAAATATATCTACTAATTATCCAATTAATTTCAGTATTATTGTTTCTGTTGAATTTCTTTTTAAATCGCATCTTTGAATATTACCAACAATTAATCGAACAAGAAGAAGTTCGAACAGAATCATGTCTAACTAAACAACGGGAATTAGAGGATGGTTGTATAACAATTCGATTATATGAGGCGGGTGTTAATCAACAAGCCAATACGTCCAAATATGTGATGTAATATTAATGCCAATTTTATTGGTCGACAATTGTTCACATTACAAATATTGCAAATTAGCCAAAAAAGCATTGTAAAAACAGTATTATTATTATTGTAGGTAATTATGAATAACAGCAACCACCTGACGATATTAAATATTGATTATAGTCTTATAACGTATTAATTACTAAATTCTGTTGAAATATCCTAATATTATTGCACATGCACTTTTATTTAGAAAATATTATGGAATAAATATGGTAATTAATTAATAAAAAATATAAATATAATAAATGATAACGTTAATTAACACATTTGCCCAAATTAGAAGTATGCAAGCTGCTATCGACCATAGCAAAAGTGTTAACAACGAAGCATTATTGTTAGATGATGTTAATCTGTGATCATGGTCTACTTTTTCTCGATTCATTCTGTAAAAGAACAAAATGATAAATAGTAGAAAATTTGAAATTATTTTCATTTTATGCTGTTAATTTATGATTTACAATTCACAAACTTAATAAAATCAGATACGAGTTGATTAAAGAAAAGTACTTACTTTCAAACCTATTCGGGTAGACTTGAGAGTGATGAAGACGATTGACTCAATGCATGTATTAATCCACGTATTTGCAATTTCGTGTGTTGCCACTAAATTCACATACACCCAGAATATTGCAATATTTATTGTGCAAATTAAAATTGAAATTAATTTAAAAAAAAAATCAAATTAATTATAAAATCGAAAATTAAGAATAATAAGCGAAGCGTTATTATAATACAAATACAATAATTAGTGCTGGTTTTTAGCAATTATCAACTCCACGTATTTATTGTTGAAAGAAAACGAAAAAAAAAATTGGAAGAAAAAATAACTAAATTTTTGTTAATTATTAATAACAATTAGGACAGGATAAAGAATCCATTATAATCGATAAAACATATGAATTTATTATAAACAATGTTAACAAACACTAGACTTTAAATTAACACAATTTAGTCGCTTAATATTTTATGATTTAAACTACAGCTATGTGCAAAATAATATAAATTACAAAAAATAATATATATGTAAATATTCGAAAATAATTGATAAATAAATCGGAAGACGGGCAAAATTTGAATTTTACAAAATAATGCATTAAAATTGTTGATAATTATAAAATTCAAGCAACACAAAATAGCAATTTCCTCTTGTTTTAAAATTATAATTAAAACGGGGTGCTCATTATTAGTACCTGAGGAAGCATTCGTGATAATAATAATAATAGTAAAATAATAAGGCAGCCCGAGTTTATCACACATAAAATAACCACCGTTACAAGGCGGGGGCCCCCTCCCCATAAATCCAAAAAAAAACAATAAAAACTTTTTGAGAGATTACTTTAAATAATACTTATTCGAGCAATCAGAAATACTACACTGCTAAATGATACATTTTAAGCTATATAATTGTATGTTTATTGAAAATTTTTGGCCAAAACCAGATAGATGGAATGTTCGATAGAATTTCTCTAATTAATAGTAATTCAAAAAAAAAAATAATGACAGGCAATTGCATTCAATCAATCAATTAATAAATTAATTCAAAAAACAAAACAAACAAAAAAGAAGCTTTAAATGTTGACATGTTTGTGTTTGTTTTCGTTTTCAAAATTAAGAACTAGGCGGCTTCGTGGCCGGTGAATTTATACCCAATGCATGAAACAGTTTCGTTTTCAATCCGCTTTTTTCCATATCAGGGGTCCTTGCAGTGTTTGGCTATTAAAAATATAACACGTCAGATTTCTAATCTATTTGCAATTCTATAAACAATTATTTTATAGTATTCCTCAAATAAATTAGAAATTGTTTGAGGAATACTATAAACGAGTTTTGCTTCAACCCACAATTTATTATTGTAGAAATGGGAATTATTCGATTTTTTATTTTGTAAAAAAAAGGAGTTGATAAACGCTTTTTTTACTTTACTATGTTTTCTTTAAAGTAAAAGTGTGCAAATTTTTATATTTCTGTGTGCAAGAGACAAAATCACAACAAATCAAAATAAATAAATAAAAAATTATAAAACAATAGTAAACGAGACGAATACAACGAATTCCAAACAAATAAATAAAAATAAAATTAGAAAGAGAATGAAGCAAGACTCATACTTAACCGATGACTTACCTCAATTACTAAGCAGTTTTCTGACTTACATTTATAGCACATTGATTTTAATTTTGAAATAAATAAATAAATAAAAACAGATAGAAAATCATACCTCATCGCCATCATAGGACATATCAAGAGATTCCCTAGAACCACGTCTTGATGTTTTATCTTTAACACTACCAGATTTTCGTCGATCCATATCACCCAAGATATTTGCCACTTTTGAATGTTTCACAATATCCAATGCCTGCTGAAACGTAAATTTAACAAATTATTCTACTTGAAAATCGGATTTTTCCTCATTCTTTGCCACAACAGATCGAATATAACATGCGTGTGTTTTTTGTTTTGTTTTAAGAATAGTGCGAGATAAAGATTGAATTTGTTCTGCTTAAATACGTCTTTGAAGAGCTTTCCCCCCTTGAAAATTCAACAATGCAAAAGGTTTATTATTTTTAGCGATTTTTCAGATAATGCAATTGTTTTTTTTTCAGTCACTTAAACGAATTTTCTGAAAAACGATTAAAAATGATAAATAATCAGTCACTAACGAATCTTCAATAGGAAAAGTGAAAACAGGTGAACAGCTCTCCATATTTTATTGCATTATTTGGAAACACTACTTTTTCAGTTCCACACTAAAGCAAATATCTGAAAACTCCAAAAATATGTTGTTTTTTTTTGTATTTGATGAAAATCAGATAATCTGTCGTTATTTGTAGCCGCAAAGAAGTTGTCTAAGTCGCCGATTGTCCGTAATTTTCCTTTATAATTTGTAAGAATCGAAACCGTACTGAAATCAGATTAAGGGCTGATTTTTTATCGAATTTAATTTCTTAAGAAAAAGGAAAACGGTTGTTTGACCGTATTTGGACGCGTTTTTTTACCGCTTTTACCTTCCAAAATTAACGCCATCTAGGAAATAATCTTATCTAACTTTTTTCCAGAAAATTCATTCTAATTTTCTAAGAAAACGCCGAAATTATTTAAATTAAAAATTAAACAAAATACATTAGCAATTACCGAAATAATCGGAGCAAGACAAATGAATTATTACTTGATGCCCTACAGAATAGACTAAATCTATGGTTAATTGGAATTAATTCAACTTACTTGTTGTACATGCTGCAGCATTAAAATAGATATTAGGAAGAATTAATTAATTAAAAAGAGATGATTAATTTTAAAAAAAACGCACCTCTTTCCGACTACGCAAAGCGCAATCTTCTAGTGTTTCAGCAGCTTCATATTTGCCTTGACGACGATACAATGCACCTAAATTCTTTAATGTTGTCGTAACTGTTGGTGAATCAACTTTGGCTGCTTTATGCCAACCACCATATTCACCATACGGGGCATTTTCACGATTCTTCGCCTTATTCTCTTCACGTTCTTCAGCTACTTGCCATATTGGTTTATTATCACCTAAATAAATAGAAAATTATAATAATCTCCCAATATTGATACACAACAACAATCAATAAATGAAGGTAAAATCAATTTGAATAAAACAACTAAGAAACCATTCAAAAAATATGTATTTTTTCTAAATCTCAAAAAAAAAAAATTGGTAAATAGTGAAAATCTGATACAATTACAACTCAATCACACTTTAAACCATTTTAATGGAATGTTGTGATTAAAAAATCATGCAATATTAAACAAAAACCACAATTTATTTTAATTGATCAATCAATAAATTAAATATTATGGTTGATGTTTAATTCAATATATATACCATCAATAATTATTTTTTAATAAGCTCACCATCAATTGTTCCAAATTCACGTTCATGGGCCCTATTCAATATTTGTTTATATAAAACTTCAGCTTCTTTGTATTTGCCTTGTTTCAAATAACACGAAGCTAAATTATTCATTGTTTTACTAACATTCGGATCATCAGGTCCTAAACGTTTCTCATAAATCTCTAAAGCTCTCTGATAATATTTCTCAACTTCCTCATATTTTCCCTATTAATAAATAAATCAATATATGATATAGATTAATTGTATTAATATTATACTTACTTGATTTTGACAAAGTAATGCAAGATTATTTAATTGTTTAGCAACATCCGGATGATCTTTACCTAATACTTTCTCTCTTATATCTAATGCACGTTTACATAATGGTTCGGCTTCTTTATATTTACCACGTTTACCATATAATACAGCTAAATTGTTTAATGTTGCCGCAACAGCTGGATGATTTTCACCTAATGTCTTCTCACGTATTGCTAATGCATCATTTAATAAATTTGCAGCTTCTTTATATTTATTTTGATCACGATAAACTAATGCCAAGATATTTAACATTGTTGCAACATCGGGATGATCATGACCACTTGTCTTTTCTAAATCCTCTAATGCTTGCTTACATAATGGTACAGCAACTTCATAACGTCCCTGTGATGCATACTGTATCACTAAATTGTGTAATGTACGTAAACGTGCTGGTATCTCATAGCCTGCATTCACTTGTTGTGATAATTGTAATTGATTTGGTGGTGTTGGTGACATATCTATAAATTGATTGGAAAAATCTTATTTTTGTTTAAAAATAGTTTTAAATAATCAAATAATTACTATTTCTATCTTCATTATCATCATCAGGGAATAGATCAACAACTGGATCAGGTTTTTCATTACGTTGATGTTCATTTGAATTATCTTCATTTATATCTTGATCGTATTTACTAACGGAATTCATAAATTCAAGATGACGTTTCTCTTCTTCTAATTGTGCAACAGTTTGTTCGCTAGCTTGTAAACGTTGTTGTGTTGAGGCTAATTCATCACGTAACCAGGCATTCTCTTGACATAAACGGCGCACCTGTGTACGTAGTTTCTGTTTTTCAGCTTCAATTAATTGTAGATGATTCGCTAATGCCATTATTACCTAAACAAAGAATCGTTCTAAACAAAAAATCTATTAACTTGGAACATACATACAGTGGTGGCAAACAAACTAGATACATGGATCATGTTTTTTAATACTTTATTTATTGGAAGATTATGAAATATGGAGAGATAAATGCAAATATGCCTTATTCATTTGCCACCACCGTATAGAAGATAGGGTGCCTATCTTCAAAGTGGCGGTCAAAATCTGAAAATTTCGAAATAACTGCGATATATAAAAACTTCTCTTTATCAATTGCTCCAATTCTTCATGAAATCCCTCTTTCAACAGCTTTCAATTAAATACTCTCCTTACTATATTTGAGCGCCTTTAAAACAGACACCCTGTATATATCTGATGATATTTTAAGACTTTGTCCAGTCTGTGAGGGAATTTAAGGGAAAATTGGTATCATTTTTAGTGACATAAAAAGCTTTTTGAAACATTAAAATTACAATACTTAAGAAAAGGATGACACTATATTGTTTTGTTATAAACGGATTGTGAGTAAATAAAGTAGAATTTTTATAATTGCCTTCAACAATCGGATTTTCTTTGATTTATAATCAGAGATAACAATAACCACTCAATTAACTAAAAGACAATTTAAAACATCGTCTTCTTTGTCTTGTCCATTGCAATCTTGATGTTTCTACTTTTTCAAAGACCAAGAGAACAATAGTTTCGATCTCCAGAGCAGTGGTTTAAAGTTTAAGATAACAATGAATCTTTTTGAACTTGCTCCTGGAATAAATCTTGAAATTTTACTTTTTTCTTTTAATGCAACATCTTGGGCCCCAGGTTAAGAACCCCTGCACTAGAGAAAATAAGCAATTCTCTTTATATTTTATTTATAAAATTCCACGACTTGATCTTAAATAGAATGCAACGGAAATTACATTCAATTACCGGAAATTAAACATTTAATCAACTATCAAGCTTATTACGTTTTTTTTGCCTCTCTTAAAACAGGCTAATTAAAATTTACTTTTAAATTTAATTAACATTTTCTTTTACTATTCAAACATGGATTTATCATCATCGATCTCATGTTGGCCTTTCAAATCCCCCTCTCTCCACACCGCTAAAACACCAATACATTATGACTCATCAACCGTACAGCTTTCGCGATCAATGAAAGTAGTCTAATATCTATCTATCTATCTCTATCTATCCGTTCATTTCTATAAAAAAAAATACAACAATCAAACATACTTGTGCTTCACCCAATCCTAATTCAATCATTTCAGCACTCTGTTGTACTAAACCAGCACGTTCATTAGCAACAGGATCGGGTGCTTCATGTAGACCATGTAAAATACCAGCATGTTCTGAACGTAAAGCCTCTAAGCCCTGTGCTACTGTACGTACAGCTGAAACGATCTCCTCTTGTGTCATTGCTGTCATCTTGCCTAAACTTTCAATCTTTTTACTGCAACAACAAATAAATGAGTTTTTAATGATTTTAACACATTTTTTTATTATGTTATTTTAAAGCACACAAAACAATTTTTTTTTGTGTTAAGGACAAGGTCGATTATAATAACAACAACAAATCAATAGAAAACAAAAGACTCAAAGCAGTTGTAAGCCAATGATAAAATCTAAAGCTTTAATTCCACAAAATAAAAAAAATAAAATAAAAATAAACTTACATACGATACGCGTTGATGGTTTTTGACATGTTTTTTTTTGTGTGTGTGTTTCAAAAATTCCTTTAACGTATCCAAAAGTAAAATGTATACATCACCACTATACTACCAGAATTTGATTTAATTGTCTCTATATTGGACAAAAATATTTATAATAATTGTAAGAGCTTATTGTCGTTTTTATATATATTGAAAAATCAATATTGAAGCGAATTTGATTCGAATTTTATAGAAATCGATAATACTATCAATAATTATTAGAATAAAATCAATTATTTATTGTTTAGGAGAAAAATGAGCGAATTTTGAGCTACAATTACTGCCACTACGACTACCTTATTTTTTTTTGATTATTGTTTAAAAATGATAGAAAAACATTTAAATCTAAACATAAAGATACACTATTAAAATAAATGAAAAAAGGGTGTGACGCATTTGATAAAAGTTTAATAACTGGGATTGGGATATAGTGCAGTAGATTTTAACGTAGAATTGCAGTGGTATAGAGTGCGGCGTCGCGACGCTTTGCGCAAACCCTCCAATTTCTCTACCCTCTTCTAGAAATACTGATTGAATTATAAAAACAAACAAAAGTATACCGGTTTCTTGTAAATCAATTCTGACATGTACCCTAGAAAAGGCAAACCAATGCAATAATTAATTAATTAGGAAAAATCCTCAATTTTTATGGATTATTCAACTGTAAATGTGCGGGCTTAATCCGGGATGAATTTATCATGGAATTAATTTCATGACAACCCTTCAGGCCCCCGTTCCAAAGGATACAATTATATAGTTGTTTTTTTTTGGATTGTCCCGAAGGCCAGATCCGCCCCTGGATTTAATGTGACCACCAAATTAGATTACGAATTCTGGCATAATGTGGTATTTATAGCGTAATTACAACAAAAAAAAGGTTAACAATGCAATCAAGTATAACTGCTTTTTTGCCTTTTCGTTCTCTTGTTATTTTGAGTTTATTTAAAAGTAAACAACGCACAGCCCTTGAATTAATAATTAAATGAAAGAACCCACCAAAATATGGTAAAAAAAAAAGAAAACTTACGTCTTATTATCTTCCATAACATAGGAACTATTCACCTGCTATGGTGATCAGTAGACCATAGCGGAACCTGTAGTTTATTTACGGATTAGAAATAAATTAATTGAAGGTAAAACAATGATTGAAGAGAAACTTTTTAACATAACTATCACAAAAAAAAAATAGGTGATGACTATATTCTAACAGATTTCTTATTAGATTAATTTGATTTTAAAAACAATATCGATGAAAACAAAGAAAACAACAAACCTCGTATAGAAATTATTAGATAATTTTGGCAATTTGTTATTTATTTAATTCTTTTTTTTTTTGAAAAATAAAAATTGCAAATACTTTTTGACACAAAACACTTTCGACAATTATGGCCGATTCTTCTCGTTAGTCATCTACGTAGATCGTGGAAATTCGTTCAAACTCGTTCAAATGCCATATTGTAGCATTTTCCTTCAAATCTAACGAATTTTTGAACAATTCCCACAAATTTCTTTAGTATTCGCAGCAATCGGTCGTATTACATTAAAACATAAATACTCACATTTTTAGCTCGTGAATAATGATGAAACAACTTTATTTTCGATTATTTGTAGTATAAAACGTTGTTAGAAACGAATAATGTTTTAAGCGAATTGGCAACAGTGATGCGTGCGCCATCTATGATACGATTGTTGAATTTAATTGATTCGAATAGATTTTCTCAAATTGGATTTTCGTAATTTACAATTAAATTCGACAATTGTTGGAAATTACTCATCAATTTAATACAATGATTGCAATAATTGCAATAATCTAGAAAATTCTAAACAATACTGTGACTGTAGACACAAATCGTTGTGGCTAAATTCACGCTTTTTTATTAATATCAAAATAATTCGATTATAAATTTAATTTGTTTCAGATAATGAGAATTAACAAAGAATTAATAAGGATTTATTGAAAAATTATCGTAATGTTGTGGAAATAATTCGAAATCCGTCGATAAATTCGAGTGTTATCTAGTGATTTATTTGGCGGCAATTGGTAGCACTGTGTGTTACGTCATCCAAGTTGTGCTGCATATGGCGATTTTGCTGTCACAACCACGTCGTAGTGTTTCGTTTTAATCAGTTTTTGTGATTTCTGTTTCTTTTTGGTTCGAAAATTTCTAGAAATAACAATTTAGGAAAAACAAAAAGAAAAACGTTCTAGAATCATTTGAATCGTGTTGCAATTTTACTCATCTTTGGTATTATCGGTGGAACAGGTAAGGGGTATCATGTTACGCCATAATTCTTCGATTTATAAAAATGCAACAACAAAAATATCTAAAATTAACGCGGTGTTTTTAATAATTTTATTTTTTTCTGGTTGTTTGTAATTCTAGATTGCGTCAAGTTAGCGATTTACTTTTTTAAAATTGCCAAATTTTAATAAAGTACAACTCCATTGGAATTATTTCGGCTTTTGTCCAAGTGTGCTCGTCCCGAAGGGCGTTAATATTTTATATGACTTTAGAAAGCCAAAAAGGTAAGTCGTACTTAATCTATTAGATTTATCAAAGAAATTTACAAAATAGTTATCAAAATAACATAATGCAATAGTTTGATTGTATTGCACCAATAAAAGAAATCTATAACTACAGTGCGGATGTACAGTCATAACAAAATATTTTTGAGATATCGAGCATTGGCGTAGAATCATAATTTAATTTTAACGTCGATACTTTCTTTTTAAGGAATTTATTTTGGGGCACGAGAATTTCTATCGTTAAGAATAAAATTAATAATCCAATTAATGCTAATTACTATTTAACAATCAAATATAATTATGCCATTTAAATAAACGGCTGGGTTAGTGGCATTAAGGATTATTGATTTAAGGATTCCGACTCAAAATTGGACCGTCTACCTTTCAAAATCAGTATCTTCTCACGAAACTAAGCAGACGTTTCATGTAACCTCAACCGTCTGAAGGCGGGGCTTACTGACAGTTGTATTAGAGATGAGGGAGGAAAGACCGGGACAGACGTCTGTAAATCCCAAATCAATTTTTTCTGTATAATTTTTTATTACTACTTTCATTTTACTACACATTGGAAGAAAGGTTAAGGGCAACTGGTCAGTTATAATTCATATACAGGTTGTTTGGCATAAAATCACACACAATTTGTAGTCTATAATGAACTCGTGTTATTAAGCTGAAAACAAACAATATTCAATTTTTTCTAGAAACGTCCGATTATCTTCAAATTAAACACTCTGTAAATCCACTCTGTAAAAACAAACAAAAATGTTCCCTATATAATTATATAGGGTGGTAGGTGGGATTTTGGACAGTTGTTGGTTGAATCTTCAAATTTACTCTATTGCCACCCCACCGCACCCAACCATGATTTAGGGCATTAAGCCAAACACAAACCCATTTTCCGTTCGTAAAAAATCCACTCTGTATATTGCAAATATTCAAATATTTTCGATGACTTTCTGTTTGTTTATTGATAACATTCAAAATATTGATTAGTATTATCAGTTATTGTTTATAAATTATTGTCGAATTAAAATTGGAAGTATTGTGGAAAATTTTATAGTTATTTGTCGTCTTTAAAAGGGGAATCATATGCAAAAAAAATTGCTAGAATTTCGTATACACTACGTTTCGTGATAGAGATGATCGATATGGTTATAATCTGATGAACATTGGTGCGCCGGTTCAACAACATCGATTTCTATTTGTTAGATAGTAGAATTTTCAATGGGTAGTCGTGACGCTTACGTGGTGCTTTTATAATAAAATAGAATTTTGCAATTTGTATAATAAAATAAAATTTAAATCGGTGTTGAGAGAATAAACGGAAATTTCTTTAAAGAAATAGAAGATTATCTCAAGATAATTTCTATTAAGGAATTTAAGAAAAAGAGGCGTATAACAGCCTCTTTAACGCCCATGCTGTCGTCTCTATATAATAATGAGACTCGTAAGTATTAGAATCAAGTCAATATTGTGTCTGTCATCGAGACAAATTCCAAAAAAAAAAAATTCTCAATGTAACGATAAAATTTTTACTCTTGCTTATATCGTAATTTTAATATGAAGCCACTACGTCAGATATTGAATTGTATTCGGTTCCGGTAAAAATTTTGAATGATTACGGATTTTATATCACAAAATAATTGGCCAGGTATATTTGTCGAAAATGGCAAAACGCCATCTTATTTCTAGAAAATTGTCAAATTAATTCAAATATGTAATAATATTGAAATTTTGTTTTTTTGAATATTACAGAGATATTATTAACCAAAAGCTTAATTGGGAGTTTAGGGCCCGAGCCAGCGAGGTGTATGACTTCGCAGCGACGTAAGCCCACCTATTATAGGACAACAAAATTTTCATCATCAAATAGGTGTAATAGGCATCGGAAACTCCAACCATTCAGAGAAACGTGACTGACAATAGTATTGGAATTAAACAACAATAGTAATAATAATTATTATTATAATCAAAATCAGTTACAAAGATTCTACAACAATAAAAGAACAACACCACCATCATTTATTGCAGCGTGGACAAATCCAATTTAATTATTATTATTGTTATTATTATTAAACAATAATTTAACTGAGGAGAAAAAATACGAAACGAAACAATTTCTTTTCTTTCTAAAATTATTGGCATTTATTTTACTCTATTTTTTTTGGTGAAATTAATCAAAAACAAAAATGGGCAGTGTTAATGTTAATCGCAATGTTAGCGATCACATGATGCTGCTAAATTACAAGATCTTCTCGATGGTTTTATTAAAAAGTATAATTAATAATTGATTATTGTAAATATATATATAATTTTTTTTATAGATTTGTATTATGTCCAGAATGTGAGAATCCCGAAACTGAATTATTGGTATCAACAAAACGTAATACAATCTCACAAAGTTGTAAAGCTTGTGGTTATCATGGTCTATTAGAATCGAATCATAAATTGATAACATTCATATTAAAGAATCCACCAAATTTGAATCCGGCCACACAAGGTTCATCATTAACTGAAGGTAAACGTGCTAAACGTAGTAAAAAATCGAAAGGTGAAACGAATGGTGATACAACAAATCAAGATGAATCACAAAATGATAGTATACTTGATGTATCATCAACAACAACAGAGAACTCATCAATGAATAATAATAAGAATCATAATGATGGTGATGATAATACAGAATGGGCGGTTGATGTATCTGAGGAGGCGGTACGTGCACGTTTACAAGATCTAACAGATGGTGCTAAAAATATGACAATTAATGATGATTTAGAGAAGAGTGAAAAAGAACGTATGGATATCTTTTATTTGTTAGTTAAAACAAAACGTGATGCTGGTCTATTATCAAAACCACAAATCAATCTAGAATTGGTGAATGAAGCTGAACGTTTAGAGATCAAAGCAAAAGCACCACTTGTATTAGCTGAATTATTATTCGATCAAAATATGCGTACACAATTGAATGACTATCGTAATCTATTTGTACGTTTCACACATAACGATAAAAAAGCACAACGTTATTTAATTGGTGGTTTTGAACAAGTCATTGGTCTACATCGTGATGCATTAATGAATAAAGTACCCGGTTTATTAAAGATTATGTACGATTTAGATATATTAAGTGAACAAGCTATAATTGATTGGGCTGAAAAAGTCTCAAAAAAATACGTATCAAAAGAGATCAGTCAAGAGATACATGATAAAGCTGCACCATTTATTAAATGGTTGAAAGAGGCCGAAGAAGAGGATGATAGTGAAGATGAGAGTGATGATGATGATAATGATGATGATGTTGAAATTGAATATGATGATCGTGCTAAAGTTGTACCATTAAAACCAACACCACAAGTACCAGCTGCTAATAAAGTTGTTGTCGAGGATGATGGTGAAGATGATGTTGATATTGATGCAATTTGAATTGTTTTCTTTTTTTTTTTTAAATAACAGGGTATCAAGTGCTGGTTACTTTAAGTTATTGAAATTTAAAAAACAAAAATTGTTAAAATTGGGTTGAGGATAGTTTAGACAGCACTTGATTCAATTTATATTATGGCGTCTTTAATATTATTTTTTGGGTGTTTTAATTTCTATTATTTTTTTTAAACAGTAAGTAATCATATCTACGATACAGTATCCACTTTGTGTAAACTTTTCTATAATGAAATTCCAAAAAAAAATTGCAGAAAAGATGGAAAAAATCAAACGATATTGTAATGTTTCTTTATGATCATATAATTATATAAAAAATGTTATAATAATGGATTTAATTGATTATATTTAATATTAATAGTTGAATAGGTTTCGTATTTTCCATGGAAATTTATGGTATGAAACAAGCAGGCATTTTAGCTGTGGGTTTTCTGATTTTATTATTGTTTAAATGTGAATTAAAAAAAAATTATATACAATAATCGTAATGTTTATTATTTGACCGTTTCTAGATCATCCTAATTGGGAATTCGTAACCATTACCGGAGGCTGTTGTGATTGGTATCGGCCACATTGCGATCTTATCGCCGAACACGTAGGAGAAATTCTCGAAAGCGCCCAAATCGAACGTTAGGTAATCGGGCTCGAAAACAGTGGCATGCAGCGATTCTATCGTTGTTTGATTACGGATTACCGTCAGCAGATTGTATACGAACAACAGTAATCCGATAATACCCATCAAACAAGCCGTAGTAAATCTGTAATAATTCTTTGATTGGTTGCAAATCGTTGACACAAAACGATTCAATTACCCGATTGCGATTAATGTGAATTCTTGTATGTGCATCCAATTATTCAAGAGAAATTCTAGCATGGTTCCCATGAAAAACCAACAAATCACCGCACCGTAGAGCAGCATCAGTACGAATTGTTTTTGGTTCAAATGACCGATACAATTCCGCAACCATGGACAATGATGGTCCATTTTCAACACGCAAATCTTACAAATCGAACAGTGGTGTGTACGATCCGGCTTGATTAACTCACATTGTCGACAATAACGTATCGTTCCGAAATCACTTCGTGTCACAATCTTCAATCGTCGCGTTTCGATGATTCTCCTTAGAATCGAATCGAATTGTTGGTCATTGTGATTGATCTGGATCGAATTGCCATTAGTCAGTTTGTATTGGGTCGGTATAGCGTCATGGTTCTGACAGATCGATTCGTAAAACGACCACAAGAACAGTACCGCCAAAATTTGGGTGGCTGTTACGTAACTGCACCGTTTCAGCGGACTGTCGACGTAATAAAAACAAAACACTACCGTGTACGATATATAAATCCAAGAGATTAAGCCAAAGACTAGGAATAATGGTAGACAATTAACGAAAGATTTAAAATGTGACATTTTTGTGACACTTCTAAAGGAAAATGCGGAAAATCTTCAACAATTTTATGCTCAAAAAAAACAAAAAATCCCTGTACAAAATAATGTAAATATGTACAAGTTTTAAAAAAAATCAAATAATCACAACTGTTTTTTGCGTAATTTCGAGACAATCTTCAGAAATTAATTTATACCAATTGTTCGTTACTACTGGCTGACAGATCGAGTAATCGCCATGCGGCTCTCGGATCCGGTTCAGTTGGATCCCGACACAATACCCAAACATACACGACACGCATCACTTTATCTGGATCACCTTCAATCACATTACCATTCTTGTCTTTGACGCACATGAGTTGTTGTGATGTAAACGAGATTATTAATACCGGTCCTTGATCCATCACTTTACCCATAACTAGATCAACATTATCGATATCTAAAATTTTCGATTCGATACGATAACCTTTACTGTATGCCTCTTTAATTGGTACAGCGAATAGATTGTACGGTCCTTCGTGGCACCAATCTTTCAACACATCCAAATCACCACGTGTCATTGCTTCTAATATATTCGGTATAATATCGGTTTCGCATTGTTTTAAAAAACGTTTCGTATCAAAACTATTATCGATTTTACAGATTTCGGTTAGTGTCTCTGATAGTTCGGTCTTTTGAAATAAACCACCCATAATATCGGACACTTTATCAGTTAATACTCTTGATGCACGTATTAAAGGATTATCGCTCTCATCATATTTCAATTTCCAATCCATTATTTTATGTATATACTGATTGTTGTCTTTGAAATTTTGCCATGACTGATAGAAACGTGAATCTTTATGTAATTCAACACCGGTCGCTTCTGTGTTCGGTTCGTAATATTTCTGATGTTGTACCGCTGATGTTTCTGTACGTTTTCGTAATTTCGTTGGACTCACATAAACACGACCTACAGTACGGATTTATAAATCAAAAAAAAATCCAATAAAATAATAAATAAAAACCTTGTATACTAGTTGTATCGATTTCTTGTTTTACCGCTTTCGTCGCTTCCGATATACTCTGAAATGCGCCAGTTTTCGTGATTTCATGTGCTTTCTCACTTATACTATGCGTTGTCTTACCAAGTTCTTCTGATAATTTACCAGCTTTCTTTACAATCTCAGCTTTGCCAGCCTCATCAATAACACCTTGGACTTTGTCACGGATCGTTGATAGTTTCTCTTTAAATACTTCACTACCTAAACAAGTAGCCGCATATTATATGATAAAAGTTTTTGTTTTGTTTTTTTAAAGCGAATAACACACCTCGACTGGCTTCTTTCTCAACAGTTTCAAATTTTTGTCTGGCCGCTTTTAATGCATCACTATGCTCCAATCTCTCAGCTTCTTCACGGAATTTCTTTAGCGATTCTTTCATCTCTTTATTTTTATCAAACTCTTCACGGAAATTATCGTACAGTCGTGATAAGAACGTTTGTCGGCGTACTGGTTCTTTTGAATACCATCGTTGTGTAGATAAAAATGAGTTTATTGGAATTTTTGTTTGTACACTATACGTAGGTAATATTCTAAGAAATCGATGCATTTTTCTGGTAAAAACTACAAAAATACTATAGAATTTAGAATTTTTAAAAAAATTGTACATAACCTCACTTTGTTAAAAACGATGGTAATTCGTTTACTATTGATTATAAGTATTGTACGGTTTATCGATTGGAAAAATGATGAAAACTTTTACATAAATTAGCGAATTTTGATGTAAAATTACCAAACAAAATGTTAAATTTTATAAATTTTGTTACTACACCAACGCATGACGGTATTTGAAGTAAACGACTAGGGAGTTGTAATTTTATTCGATTGGCAACACTGAGACGTGAAGTTTGGCGAATTTCACCACTTTGACTTTAATTACCAATAACTATCTTGTATAAAATGATCATATTTAATTATTTATATATATATTCAATTAATGATTCACACTAATTATAATTTATGTATAATAGTTATTTATATTGCAAAACAATACAGTTAGTTTAGAGGGCTGCTATTAGCTCTAAGATAGGAAACGACGGAAAGTTTCGTAAGATGTCGCTGCTGTCAAAAATTACAAAGTCATTGGTCGTGCAGAGCAGCAGTCATCAGAATTTGGTGCAAATACACATTAAAACAGTAGTTCCTAATCTTTGGTTCGTGCACCAGCAGAAGATGCAACACTTCTAAAGTCCCATAAGGTAAGAAATTTTTTTATTGTCATCCAGAATTATTCGACAATCTCAGTTTTTACAACATTACTTGCTTCTTTAGAGTGTTTATACAGTGACGGCATTTGATTTAGGGACATAGACGAAATTCGCAGATTTAAGTTTTACTTTCTCACACATCCGCACCCACTTACAATTAAGGTCAATTTACACGGGGACAATAACTAAAGCAAGTCACTAAATTCAGCCATTTGCATTGTGTAATTGATTTAGTACTAAAGATAGTAAAAACTTTAGTCTTTTAGTACTAAATTGAACGTTTACACAATGCAAGTGGCTAAATTTAGTTACTGTTCCCGTGTAAATTGACCTTTAGAATCATTGATTGCTTCTTCAGTGCTTCTCAAACAGTGGTCCGCGAACCATTAGAACTTTGCAGAAAGTTATATAAATTGATTGTGTGTTAATCAAGAAAATTCTTTAATTATACGGTGTTCAATTCTATTCTGAAGTCTTCAGAAACATTGTGGGGAAAATGCAAAACTCACACAAAACCAAGCAACAAGAGGATATTACTATATTATACCTAAATTTCAACGTAAATAGATTATATTATCCGCACGTTCCTTTTTGGGTGGATTTCGTCGATATTTATAGTTTTCTTGAACATTTTCAATAATTTCGCGTTTTTTTGGTGGATTTCTGTGATTTTTCTTCGAAATTATAGTTTTTTTGAAAAGTTGCAATTTCTTCTGTTGTTGTTTATGATGGATAATTTCAAAGAAAAAAGTACTGACGGCCGCTGCTAATCCACATAGCCATACCATAAAAACACCATACAAATCATTCAAATTTAGAACAACGACCATTTCAGGTTCTTTAAAGGCATATTTTGTCCCATTCAATGATGATATAAACATGTAGTGTTCGATTAAACCATTCTCTTCCATATTACTAAGATAGTCATCGAGTAAATTATTTAAATGACCATATTTACGATAAAAGAAACTGATAGGTCGTCGAGGGGTCTTTTCCAAAAACAAAATTATTATATAATAATAATAGCAATAAATAATTATTTACTTACAGCAGGTAGAAAATATGCATTATCGGAAATTAGCTTTTTGTCATCTATTATTAATCGAATTATTGAAAAATTTTGATACTTATAATATTCAATTAGCGTATCAATACCAGTTACATACTTTTTTAATTGAATGAACTTCCCATGTGACCATGATCGTGTCCTATTTTTATTATTATCCATGTCTTTTAAAGCTTTAATTGATAATTTATCTGTTTTTATGGGTACGTCGGAATCAAGAAATTGTTGGATTGTTTCAATTTTCGGTTCCAATGATGGCTTAGTAAATACACTACTTAAACAACTTAAATAAGCTGCAATAATTTCCATCATAAAACACAATAGAAATATATAATAAATCCGTAAAATCCATTTTCTCGGTAACATATGTAATGATAATTGGAAAAATAATTGATAAATACAGAAACATGAATCAATCAATGATTTCTTTGATATTATCGATAATGCAAAACTGGATAATAATAATGCTATTATTACTGATAATAGCAATTCGTTAGAGAATACTTTAAACTCTTTCCATTTTGGTGCCCGCTTTCTTGGTGGTAAACATATTGCCAGATAACAATCTAAAATTAAAAACAGACAGTGTAGAAGCCAACATCTTATCTTCTCTATTTACACACACTCAAATAGGGAAAACTAAATATTGGAGCAGCCAATAAATTTTTTTTAGTGTGCTTTTGAATAAGTTTCATTATTAAACCCGAAAAGCATTACTGTACTAAATATTGAAAATTGCTTATTCTGTATTCTTTATAAACATAAAAAATACTCTAAATATAATAGATTACTGTAATTGTAATAAACGATATTCGTACGAAAGACAAGTCAATTCTATAGAATATTCCAAGCAAAAATGCTGCATGCAACTGTAGAGAATCGAACCGGAATCTGTCGGATTAACCGAACTACGTAATCTGAACCGACTAAACATTAACGGACTGCGGTTCGATTCCCGTCCATTAATTTGAATTTTGAGAGTTTATTTTTCAATGGTTTAACCGTTCAAAATATTTACCATTAATTAATATGTGAGAATATTGAACGTTTGAAAACGGGTCATTGGCATACATAAAAAGACCCAAAATAACATCATTTTTTCGCATATCATTATCAATATTATCCATACCATTTTTCACAGATCTCAAATAAAGTGTATCAATATTATTCTCATTTAAATAAACGATTCTCGCATCTAAACGTTTACCAATTTCGTTCATTAATAGTACAAAAGCACCTGGATCTGTTTTAGTAAACGGATTTTTGATAAGCTTACCCACCAGATTCCATACTACGTGAAGTTGACAATTATTCAGTTTGCTCGGTAATTTATTATTGAAATGTTTTGATAGATTTGTATGATGAATTTCATAAATTTTAATATTTTCGTTACAATTATCTCTATATGGATACCACGTTATAAATGTATTATTATTCATTAAAATAACGTTATAAATATCGAAGTGTTTAAATAAATAATCGAAAATATTAACAATTTCTTGATGTTCCAATAATTCTTCAATTATTATCAAATATTTACTGTGAACATTCAAATGTTGCGTTTCCATTAATTTCAACATTGTTTGATTCAAATCGATGGAATTCCGCTCAATAATTATAAAATAATCGTATTTGATTTTATGCCCACTATTAATACGAGTGAATTCGTTAAATTTATAAATAATGTGCGGATTATGATTACGAAAAATTGCACAATAATTTTGGAAATTCACACTGGATGTTGCTATCAAAATTTGATCATTATAATTGATTTCTAACCAATCGCTTGTTTGAATCGTGTAATTATTTGAATTTTCAACATTCAATTGGAAATTTATTGAAAATTCAACAAAAAACGATAGAATTATCACCAAATTTCTCATATCGAATCGGTTTGTATTTGATGAGCACTGATAATAAAATGATAAATTTCCAAAATTTTCCTTGACTCTGTACGATTATTTATCGAGGATTATTTTGATAACAATATGCTGTCAAGTGTAAGAAATATGACTTCTTGGTCCTAATATTTATTTAATATTATTCATTATACTGATGAATTATTGATTTATTAACAGCTCCCTATGAACACCGTTTATTTGTGACCGAAATGAGAAAGTTTTTCCAAGTAACTTAAAATCGAATATATTCAAGAAGTAGGCTGCCTTTTAACAGCAGAACTGCCCATAAATGGTTGTTATATCTATACATATAAATCGGCAACTTCAGCCTTAATTATTGTTGTAATGGTAGTAATAAACAGCAGTGGCGTAGCGAACATAACTGGCGCCCGGGGCGCGGGACTTTATTGACGCCCCCATGTTACAATCATTACTAATTTAAAATACACTTCAAATTTATCTTGGAGAGTATTTGGCGCCCCTCTATGAGTGGCGCCCGGGTCATGATAGACCCTCTTACACCCCCCTTGCTACGCCACTGATAAACAGCCTTAGCTGGAACGTGGTGTCGAATTATATTGAAAAAAATAATAAAAGTTATAATTGGAGAAGAAAATTAAAAATAAACTTGTTTGCTTGAAGAAGGAAACGCCGTCAGCGATGGTATGTGAACAACGCTTCCACTGACGGTGTTTGAAGAAAGGAGGGGTTTTAGTGGGAATGGAGGCCCCTTGAGGGTCCTCGAGTCCCACACTCCCCAGTGCGGGAAGAACCATACCTGGGGATGCGTAATAGCATTTCCTTCCACCAAAAAAAAAGGATCTTTAGGCCTTGTAGATCTTAACCGTTTGAGCCCGAAGGGGTTTTGGAAAACCATCGTCTGAAGAGCACAATGGTGTTACTCGGGACTCAAAGGGTTAAAAATAGCTGTTTTTGGAAAATTCTCTCAATCGAAATTTTAGGATAGGCACAAATTGCCATTATTTTGAAAATCCAGCCTTGGAAGTTTTTTGAAGTTTTCAATTGCTTCTTTAGCCCCAATTATCTGTATTGTGCCCCTTTTTTTTGTAAATAGAAAAGACATTTTTAATATTTTTCCATTTTTTTTTTGTTACTGTTTAGATTAATCGTGTGTATACGTTCTTGATAAGAACTGAACAAAGGACACTTATTTAACACCCTTTCTAAATTTGTTTATTTTTGTCAGTTGTGTTCCGGTCGCCGGAGTGTTAACATCGTGCTGAATAGTATTTTAATAATTGAAGGAACCATGAAAGGTGCTTACTTGGAATGAAACAGTCTGTAAAAGAAACGCGAATTCTCGTTAATTCTAGCTACTTTCAATCTCAACTCGTTGTTCGATCATAAGTTTTTGTAGTTGTACGACCTACGGCTTTTATACTTGCAGATCCTAATTAAATTCACATCGATAGGTACTGGAACAGGGCAGGCTCGAAGCTACAGCAAAGTTTAATCTAGATTTATGTGTAGCGCTTTGTTGAGAATAGGTAGCCGACTTGGGTCGGCTTTGTGTATAATTATGTAAAACATTAAAGAAGTATATTTTATTGTTTTATACACGTATACAAAATAATAAAGTTGGTTGTGTTGTCAAATTTGGCAATTATCAGGAGTCCCAAAAACGCATATGTCAAGACTATAATTAATTAAGTGTTCTCTAAAGATTGAAGCGTTTGGCATATTTCTTTTGAACAAAAAAAGTTAATTTTTGAGCCTTTTAAGATTATTGAATTCGCTTTACATTTATAATACCAGTAACAATCTATTGTTGGTACTTCTCATTTTCTCCTATTTTTCTAGATCGAGATTCTATTCTCTAGTTCAGTGCTTCACAAACGGTGGTCCGCGAACCATGTTAATAATTATCCATTAGAACTTCGCAGAAAGTTCGAAATCTGCTTTTTTTATTTATCTAAATTTTTTATTATCTAAATTGATGGTTAACGTGTTAATCAAGAAAATTCTTTAATAATACAGTGCTTAATTCTATTCCAAACTCTTCAGAAACATGGGGGGGGGGGGGGGATGCAAAACTCACACAAAACCAAACAACAAGAAGATATTACTACAGTGCACACTCGATATAGTTACATTCAATAAAGTCAATATTCGATATAATCGTCTTTGATATAGGTAATCAACTTTTTTTAGTTTTTGTCGTTCGATAAAAACAACCTTTTAATTAAATATGCAACTTGTTTACTTCTTGACAGTCGATAAAACAAACCCTGAACTAGAAATTTAATATTAGAAAAATAAAAGAGCTAAAATTAGAGTTGAAAAGAAATTAGAAATTATTCGAAAAATTGTCCCATTTGTTTTTTTTTACCCTTTCCCTTTTACCATCTAAATAATAAAAACCCTTAAGGTCCTGCTATGGGCATAGTGTCAGAAAGTTCTAAATTTTTGTATACTCATTAAGGATGCTGCAATACAAATACCATTAAAATTTGAAGTTGATTGACCGTCTCTAACTCGAGATAAACTTAATCAAAGTTCGGATAATTATTTTATTATTATTATTATTTTTTTAAAGTAATCGACAGAAATTTTCAAAAAACTAACTGTTCACTAATGTATTTGTTCTGAGCTTAAAATAAAAATCCTGAAATTTTTGACCGTTTCATTGTTGAGATATAATAATATTAATAACACAAAGTTCAAAAATTAAGAAAAAATGTACATGCCGACGATTTGAACAGAAACAACTTGGCAACGGTGTACGCGAATATACTACAATATTTGAGCCGTAAATTCAAACGGATATTTATTTTTCCATTTTTTTTATGCGACCCTCTTCTATAATAGAAGAGGATCAATAATTGATGCATGAAATCCTATTTTAATTTATAAATTTACAGTTATACCGTCACTGCTCTGACATATTTTTAATTTTAAGAGATACTTGACATACGCCACGTTGTCAGAGTGGAACTTATGAAAATGTTTAATAGTATTTGTGTAATCGTATATATCCATGGGTACAGTCTTAGACGAAAATTATGGCTCATTTCACTACAAGCCCATCTACCCAAATAATCGAAAACTTTTTGACAATATTGTAGCAGGACAACTACCTTAAAAACAACTTAACATTGTTTGATTACCTATTTCGATATAGTCAACAAATTTTCATAGAGACAACTTTTTCAAAATTTTGATGCCGGCATGGTTGATTATATCGAATGTGCACGTCGATATTTATAGTTTTCTTGAACATTTTCAATAATTTCACGTTTTTTTGGTGGATTTCTGTGATTTTTCTTCGAAATTATAGTTTTTTTGAAAAGTTGCAATTTCTTCTGTTGTTGTTTTTGATGGATAATTTCAAAGAAAAAAGTACTGACGGCCGCTGCTAATCCACATAGCCATACCATAAAAACACCATACAAATCATTTAAATTAAGAACAACGACCATTTCAGGTTCTTTAAAGGTATATTCCCAGGAAAAAAAAGATCAGATCTGGCCAATTTTTTAGCTCTGATCATATACATGTATGTATAGTTATACATAATCGTTTTTCATCGGCGATGAAAAAAAAAGGTTAGACCCGATGAAAAAAGATTTTATCTAATTACATACAACTACAAATGATCAGAGCTAAAATTTGGCCAGGTCTGACCTTTTTTTTCCATCGCCGACGAAAAAGATTATGTATAACTATATATGATCAGAGCTAAAAAATTGGCCAGATCTGATCTTTTTTTTTCCTGGGTCGTGTCTCATTCAATGATGATATAAACATGTAGTGTTCGATTAAGCCATTCTCTTCCATATTACTAAGATACTGATCGAGTAAATTATTTAAATGGCCATATTTACGATAAAAGAAACTGATAGGTCGTCGAGGCGACTTTTCCAAAAACAAAATTATTATATAATAATAATAGCAATAAATAATTATTTACTTACAGCAGGTAGAAAATATGCATTGTCGGCAATTAGTTTTTTGTCATCTATTATTAATTGAATTATTGAAAAATTTTGATACTTATAATATTCAATTACCGTATTATTACCAGTTACATAACTATTTAGGCGAATGAACTTCCCATGTGGCCATGATCGTGTCTTATTTTTATTATTATCCATTTGTTTTAAAACTTTAATTGATAATGGATCTGTTTTTATTGGTACGTCGGAATCAAGAAATTGTTGGATTGTTTCAATTTTCGGTTCCAATGATGGCTTAGTAAATACACTACTTAAACAACTTAAATAAGCTGCAATAATTTCCATCATAAAACACAATAGAAATATATAATAAATCCGTAAAATCCATTTTCTCGGCAACATATGTAATGATAATTGGAAAAATAATTGATAAATACAGAAACATGAATCAATCAATGGTTTCTTTGATATTATCGATAATGCAAAACTGGATAATAATAATGCTATTATTACTGATAATAGTAATTCATTAGAGAAGACTTTAAACTCTTTCCATTTTGGTGCCCGCTTTCTTGGTGGTAAACATATTGCCAGATAACAATCTAAAATTAAAAACAGACAGTGTAGAAGCCAACATCTTGTGAACGATACAAATGCCGATATAATTTTGTGGTAGCCTCGTTGTCTGCTCCACTTGTAGTATGCAAAATGGCTTAATTTGAGTTAATCTTGCAATGTGGTAATTCGAGTTTTATTATAATTTTTTCATTATTTTTCGAGTGCCCTGAATACTTAGCAGCATAGATACTGGAGTGCTCAGTTTTCAAATGAGTATTATAGGTACTCTTTATTATTGATTATGATGGTACGCGTCAATTTATCCATTGGTATCTTTAGGGGCTTTTCCATCTTTCACAAATTGTTCGAAGTTCCTTTACAACTTATTAACTATTTTTAAGACTATCGTGACCTTTGAAAATTATACTAATAAGAGATGTGATTATCCAATGATAAGTACTATTTTTAGGTCAAGCCGAGGCCTTATTGGCTTGTCTAGTACAATTGAAAAGTTTAGGAAAAATACTTGGTACTGAAATTTTATTGCATACAGAATAATAGTTATTTATGATTTTATTTTGCTCGTGGGGTTGCTCCACTCGCCTCCAGCTCGTTTCGCGAACTACCCACTCGCAAAATAAAATGCCACTTTTAACACGTATATCATTCAATATTTTATCTACAACCACAGTACAAATCTCCTAAAGTCAACAGATTTCTTAAGGAGAAGGTCCTGAATTTATATTTGACAGTTGCTATTTGACAGAACAAAATTATAATTTGTCATGATAAATGCATATCGATGTTCATTTTAATTTTGACAAATATATCTATATATCTATTTTATAAAACTGATCTGTAATTTATAACACTAGTGTTATAAAGCTAAATTTTTAACTCGAGTAAACTGTGCTATAAACGTCACTTTTACTAGTGGTTGTGGATAATAGTAGATTATGTTATTAGGCGTAAAACTGGAACTTTGTGTGCTGAAGCTGACTGTTGTCTGCCGAACGCTAGTGAGGCAGACATGTCAGCTGAAGCACACAAAGACAGTTTTGCGCCGAATGACATATACTAGTTTATCTTTAAACGTCTTAATTTAACATTCTTTTATATTAAAAAGTTTTCAAAAATTAAAATTTTAAATGATCGCAATATCTTGGCAGTACTGCTTCCATGGCGATGCAAAAAACAAATGTCAAATAACGAAAAAAATTAAACGCCAGTGACAGATTTTGTCATTTTGTCTGCGCCTAAGCTTATAAAAAAAGAAAAACGCGCCTAGGCACACAAAATGTTATTTTTACCTTGTCATTTGAGTCACAAAATCTGTCACTTTTGTGCCGTTTGAAGATAAAGTATGTTTAATATGTTGTAGAAACGCAGAGCCGGCCACAAAAGGGGTGCAGAGGGTGCAATGCAGTCCTTTACTGTATAGGGGCCACCAGAAATATATGCACATTTTGCTTCAGTGTTTTTGCAATTGCACCCGGACTCCTTTGTATAGAAGGCCGATCCTGTACAGGATGGCCCATTTTCAATGGTTTTGCAGGGTATCTCCTACAAGGAGAGCTCGTACAAAATAATGGATAGTACATTCCTATCCTACTTTTTCGAGACTAGTCAGATGGTGAAATTAGATTTTTGCTATGTTCTTTTGTTTTCGAGTTATCTCCAGTTTTTCATTTTTTCGAGATTTCGAAGATGCCTTATATCTCGTAGACTTTTGGAAAAGTCGATACTTTTTCTACTGGTTCTTGTGCAATTTTTAAAGCTCATTTCATTTGGTTAATTATATTTTTTCTAGCTTTCACCGTTTTTGAGTTATAACACATTTAAAGAAAACATAAGTTTGTGTTATAACTCAAAAACGGTGAAAGTTAGAGAAAATCTAATTAGCTAAATAGAAAAAAATGAAAAACCGGAAATAACTCGAAGACAAAAGAATATAGCAAAAATCTAATTACATCATTTGAGTAGTTTCGAAAAAGTAGGACAGGAATGTACTATCCATTATTCTGTACAAGCTCTCTTATAGGAGATACCCTGCAAAACCATCGAAAATGGGCCACCTGTACAAACCTTAGCAGTTGTAAAGTATGTTTTGGATATCTAGAAGACTACTCAAATAGGGAAAAACTAGATATTGAAGCAGCCAACAAATTTTATAAATAGTGTGCCTTTGAATATGTTTAATTATTAAACCCGAAAAGCATTTCTGTACTCAATATTGAAAATTATCTACTTATCCTGTATTCTTTATAAATATAAAAGATTCTCTACTGTAATTGTAATAAACGATATTCGTACGAAAGACAAGTCAATTCTATACAATATTCCAAGTAAAAATGCTGCATGCAACTGTAGAGAATCGAACCGGAATCTGCCGGATTAACTGAACTCCGTAATCTGAACCGACTAAACATTAACGGATTGCGGTTCGATTCCCGTCCATTAATTTGAATTTTAAGAGTTTATTTTTCAATGGTTTAATCGTTCAAAATATTTACCATTAATTAATATGTGAGAATATTGTACATTTGAAAACGGGTCATTGGCATACATAAAAAGACCCAAAATAACATCATTTTTTCGCATATCATTATCAATATTATCCATACCATTTTTCACAGATCTCAAATAAAGTGTATCAATATTATTCTCATTTAAATAAACGATGCTCGCATCTAAACGTTTACCAATTTCGTTCATTAATAGTATAAAAGCACCTGGATCTGTTTTAGTAAACGGATTTTTGATAAGCCTACGCACCTGAGTCCATACCACGTGAAGTTGACAATTATTCAGTTTGCTCGGTAATTTATTATTGAAACTTTTTGATAGATTTGTATGATGAATTTCATAAATTTTAATATTTTTGTTACAATTATCTTTATATGGATACCATGTTGTAAATTTATTATTATTCATTAAAATAACGTTATAAATATCGAAGTATTTAAATAAATAATTGAAAATATTAACAATTTCTTGGTGTTTTAATAATTCTTCAATTATTATCAAATATTTACTGTGAACATTCAAATGTTGCGTTACCATTAATTTCAACACTGTTTGACTCAAATCGATGGAATTCCGCTCAATAATTATAAAATAATCGTATTTGATTTTATGCCCAATATTAATACGAGTGAATTTGTTAAATTTATAAATAATGTGCGGATTATGATTACGAAAAATTGCACAATAATTTTGGAAATTCACACTGGATGTTGCTATCAAAATTTGATCATTATAATTGATTTCTAACCAATCGCTTGTTTGAATCGTGTAATTATTTGAATTTTCAACATTCAATTGGAAATTTATTGAAAATTCAACAAAAAACGCTAGAATTATCACCAAATTTCTCATATCGAATCGGTTTGTATTTGATGGGCACTGATAATAAAATGAGAAATGTCCACAATTTTCCTTGATTCTATACGATTATTTATCGAGCACTATTTTGATAATAATGTGCTGTCAAGTGTAAGAAATATGACTTCTTGGTCCTAATATTTATTTAATATTATTCATTATGCTGATGAATTATTGATTTATCAACAGCTCCCTATGAACACCGTTTATTTGTGACCGAAATGAGAAAGTTTTTCCAAGTAACTTAAAATCGAATATATTCAAGAAGTAGGCTGCCTTTGAATAGCAAAACTGCCCATAAATGGTTGTTATATCTATAGATATAAATCGACAACTTCAGCGTTAACTATTATTGTAATGGTAGTAATAAACAGCCTTAATGTTATAAATAAATATGAATTTATTTCTGTATATTTCGTTTAGACACTTCCACAGGCGTACAATTTCAGCGATTCCGTGGGAAATTCCCCAAATATCACAATAACTAAAACATTGATAATTCTATTAAAAGCTCCATTTCCCCAAACAAAAAAAAAAAAAGATCAGTTAGTTGCAAAATTTTGTACGTTATTATTGGTACATTTTTATTTTATTGGTTGATTGTAATTATCGAAAATAGAAACTATCACAAATCGCCCATAGTAGTCTCTGAATTATTGTTGAATACGAATAATATAAAATTGTTATAAAAGTAGTTTTTAAGCCGGCTTGGGCAGTGCAGCTGACACAATATCATAATAATAAATACTAAATACTGTATTATTATGGGAAACAATCCTGAGAAATTGTCCAGCAATTGCTGTTAATTCTTTCTGTAATGATGATAAGCCTGTTGGGACTTTCTGGGGGGCTGCTGTCGATGATTCGATAATATCAAGGAAGAATTCTTTGATACGTTGACCTAATAAAATATTTTTTTCAAAAAAATTACAATAATTATAAATGAATTGTAAATACATACGAACTAATCCATGAACTTTATGATCGACATCACCAACTTTCAAAATTTGTTGTTTCAACAGATTTGCGGCAGTCTCATTGAGTTCAGTCAAATGGTATTTACGTTGTGCCTCTTTGACATCATTAACTATTTGTTCTGCTATATTTGGCAATAATTCATTCATTTCTCTACAAAATAAAAAAATAATCATCAATTTGTTTTCAACTGTATTAATTATTCACGAATTACTTTTCATTTTTGGCAGATTGACTTAAGATCATCACATGATCTTTAAGTGATGTTTTAAATTCGGAAATTGTTTGTAAATCAGCACCAACAGAACTTAATGTTACCAAAAGTATAGTACCGATAACAGCCAAACGATTGGTTTTCTGTTGTAGATCTCTCAATCGACCCTCATCGATCATGAACGTCTAAATAACAAGAGAATTTATTCAATTTTAACAAGAATAATACGATATTTTTTTTGTCACAGGAAATAGAAAATATTGAGAAAAGTTCAACTCCAAAGACTTCACCAAGGATGGCAGATGAAGTAGGTGTCTACATATTACATATATCTCGAACATAGACAAAAGGATATCATCTCAATACAAGAAAACAACAATAAAGACATATACAGTGAAGGCATTCCAACCAGATTTACAGATAAAACTGTAGACATTGAGTAATAAGGGGAAAGTGTAAGAAATGTATCTCTTGAAGAAAAACTTTTCTCAAAATGTTCTCTATGTTCGCGGCCTATTAGTGTTATACCTCCGGATACGGTGTAACGTCTTCCCAATCCAACAAATCAATGCACGCCTCCCATACAGCTTTCTTAACCACATTCCTTATAAACGTTTCATATAGTGCACTATCCGATGGTGGTGGTTCATTTGTATCAATATGTTTAATTAACCATTTCTTTGTTTGTTCTAAACCATCTGTTTGTATTGCTAGATAATCAGCAAATTTCTTACGTTCCAATTCAACACTACATGCAATAATATCGGGCCGTGCCATTTGTAGAGCGAAATTTGCCATATCTAGTTTCATCAAATCAAGTGTCTATAAATGGTAAAAAAAAATAATTTAAAAATAAACAGGAAATAACAGGGGAGAGAATAATAACTTCAAGGATGCCTCTGAAGGTATCCACAACATCAGTAGTCTGTGTTAGTTCTTGGATTTTTTCATCGCGTATTGGAGCACATAATTTCGCCATTACTGATATAACGTATTGTGCATAATGCTAAAATAAATCATCAAAATTAATCAATAACAAAAAAACAATCTATAATTGTTGTATACTCCAAAATCTAAGACACCCTGTTCAGCTTGTTGTTTAATCAAATCTTTATCTAAAGTTTCCGAAATTTGTTGTTTAATCTTTGTATGTTGTGGCAATAATACAGCACACAATCCCTGTTTGATATCATCCAATAAAACCAGAGCCTATAAAATCGAACGCAATATAAATAATCGCGACAAGGTCGAGGTCGGTGTGGGTTGATATTTAAACGACTAGACAACCATATGAATCATCATCTTATTTTACCTGTTTATAACAAGGTGGATTTTCGGCTAATTCTGCACGTAGAATATCCCAAAATGCTTGTCGCATTGTATCAGTGACGCGTTGTTGTAAACTATTCGGTTCCGGTTTGATTTTCTCCAATTTAAAATCATCATCAACAACAATCTGATGGACTAATGCCATATCGCGCATACCATTCGCTGCTTGCATTATCTCTTCTAATGATACGAATTTCGGTGGTGAGGCGGATGTTAGGCCACTGTTTACCATGAATTGGGCTGATGTTGTTCGTTGCCTTAATTTAATTTTTTTTGTTATTCGATATAATTATTGGGAACGAAAATTACCGTTTGCCTGTTGATGTTTGACCACCATCATCACTAGTTATCGAACATTCACTTTGTGTACGAATTCTAGCCCCAGTGCCCACATCTTTTGGTTCAGAAGTTTGGTACTTTTTCTCATTATCACTCATTATTGATCACCAGTAATTATAGCCGCAATAGCACGTCTGAAAGTGTTACAGTATTGAAAAAATAGGTCATTCAAATGCTATTAAAAGCTACACGGATTGAGCAATAAGTATCCAGGAAATAACAACATATTGAAGGTTAATACGCAATTTTTGTCTGATTTCATTCAATTAAAATCGAATTAATTTAATGTAATTTCTAAACAAATACAACTCACGTTTTAATTGTTATTTCGATGTGTGTTGGGTGTTATTCAAAAATTACCAAAAATTTTGAAAAATCTTGTCAAAACGTCAACAGTACTCAGCTGTTTATTGTTTACCAATAAAACACTAAAAAACAAATGAAATCAACAAATCGACAACATTTATGTATGGGGAAATTCAACTTTCCTAATATGGTAGTGTGGCGGTTGTTGATCGTTACCTTGACGACCGACCCTGCCACAACATAACCTTCAAACATCAAGCGGGAAAAATCAGAAATCACGGAAAAGAATAAAGTTTTTCTTTGTCTTTACAGAAACAACGTCTATTGTTAAAAATTATGCGATTTTCACATAAATTTTAGTCGCAATAATATCGGTTAGACACGTCATTGTCATCAATTGATAAACTGTGGAGGACGTATACAGCTGTGGCAGTCTATCTAAGCGTAACGAGAAAAATCACATCGTTCATTGTTTCTATAAAAATTTTATAGGAATCCCGGTAATGTTGCTATAATTCTATAATTTAATAAATCCGACGAATTTTTCTGTTCGTGCAATTATTCCAAAAACTAACTAATCTCTTGGAGTATTTCTTTCTATTTACTATATTATAAATCGTTATTTTGGATTTTGTACAAGGTGTCTGACCTGCAAAAGACTACCAATTTAAGAGATCTCATTATTTTTGTAGAGTTAAAAATAAGACACCTTGAGAATTATTTCAAAAGTGCTTACAAATGATGATGTTTTAAATAGTCAATATGACCACTTTTAAGTCAGACACCATGTATAAAATCCACAATTAAGTAGACTCAGTATTTATTAAATTAACAGTCGAAATTGCTAGAGCGAGAGAGACATCTTGGATCTGTGTCGGCTCGCATAAGTGAAACATGTTTTTAACCTGTTAAAGCAAGACTTGACACTTAAATTGTCGGCTCATCCTTCTCTATTTCATTATTTAATCGCTCTGTTCAACTTGGCATCATTATTTTGTAGATAGTAATAAAAATTTCCCTCTATTGATTTACAATACGGGAAAATGTAGCAAATTTCAGCTTAGTTGAAATGCCATACCTGTAGATAGATCCGGAAACTTTTGGGGAAATTTATGTTCCCCAATATGGCGATACTGTAGTTGCCATAACAACCGACCCTATAAACAATTGCTACTGTCACACGTTTCAAAATCAATCAATCAATCAGTCATGGAAAATAGTGAGATTTCATTAAAATTACGGAAAATTATCGAAAATAAAATAAATAAAAATTTAAATTATACAATTAAAAGTATAGAAAATCGAAATAATATCGAACAATTCGATATGAAATCACTAGAAGATGAGATATGTGAAGAATTTAAACAATTAAAAATTAAACAATTCTACGATTTTAATACGGATTTTTACGATTATAAAGCAATTATCGAGAATTTCAATAGTAATTCAACAATAATAAAATTGAAAATCTTAGATCAATTATTGGATATACCAATAATTGATACGAAATTGAATGAATGGCACGAACTCGCCTTACAATTACGTAAATGTTTCATTAATTGTAATAACGAAATATTCCAACGTACCTTACGTATACATTACAAAATTATCACATTTCCAAATACCGCAAGTGATGGTTATTTGAATTTACTATCGGGTTGTTTATTATTGATAAACAGTCGATATTTTAATGATTTAACAAGGAATCGTATACCGTACGTTATCAAATTGATTTTAACAACACAACAACACGTTGTCCAACAATTATTACATACGAATTATAAACAAATCGATGAGATTATCCGGATATTTATAGAGATTATCAATTTTAAGAATATCATCGATTTATTCGGTTTATTCGATCGTAAAATGAATTGTTTAAAATATTTCTGTTATGGCAATTATATACGTAATTCACTATTTCAACAATTACGACCAACGAAAATTGTTCGGACAATTATCGTCGAATTTATCGATTATTTAAAGAATTCAACAACTAAAAATGAACATTACTGCTACTTTATGTTGTACTTCCTAAATTATCGCAGCAATTTCAATTATTTCCCAATCCAATTGGATGAAATCAATACAATAACAATCGAGAATTTATTCGAATTGATAATCAAACGAATCAATCGACAGAAAGACGATGATCTGATTGAGATTCTATTGAATTTATCGCAAAATAATTATATTAATTTTAATAATAAATTTGTCGATTTATTATTAGAGAATTTCCATCGAATTAATGTGAATTTAGTGGATTTATTCGAGAATAATCGACACGTATTCGTTATAATTAAGAATCTAGCAAAATCTTCAAATTTCCATTTATTATTTGGTAACACAAATAAATTGCGTCGTTTAAAATCGAAGAATTCTCCAAGAAATTCGGCAACGAATCAATCCCAAAAGATCATCGATTTGATTACTAATCTTTTAAAAATCGGTGAAATTCACGATTTAACAACAATTCTAGATTGTTGTTATTCTATGTATAAATCACATACGATCTCATTTTATTATATAAATTCTACAAATTTATTAAAAGAATTATATAATTTGTACTGTATTACAATAAGATTTGATTATAAATTGGAGATTTTAAATTTATTAAATCTATTCTATTCAAATTATCAATTAACAATTGAAATCATCAATTGTGATCAACAATTATTAATTGATTTATTAACATTCAATCGTAATGTAAAGATGTTGATTCTATCGATTTGTTTATACGATAAATTCGTGTACGATTTATTAAAAACACTATCAATTGATATAATAAAGCCTTACCTGCAATGTATTTGGCAATTAGATGAGAAACACGATGGTTACCTATTAATTATTGATAATCATTTCAATGAGAATGTATTAATTGATTTTTTATTATTTATTGATATAATGACATTTAATTTTAAAGCAATTTTATTATTTTTTATCGATGATGATCGTACTATTATTAATGATGACGATATTCTCAATTTACATGAATTAATTGAGAAATGTTTGAATAATTCGTATCAAACATTTGATGAATTTTTGGGATTGTTAATAGTGAAAGTTTTATTACAAAATTTAGATGTTATGGTCTATTTGGAAGCAAATTATCAAATTCACGTAAGTAGTGTGTACTTTCTTCAGATACGGTGTTAAGTCGGCTCTGCACTCGACGCGATTCTACGGGCGTACAAAGTTTCTCGCAATTATCACTAGACTTCACGAGAAACTTGCTTTTTGCACAATTCCTACAGTATGAAGTGTGATTATCTCTAATCTTGTCGACCCGAGACCATAGATTTACTGAGAGCGTTCTGATTGATATTAAACAAACAAAAAAAGGGGCCCTGTTTGTCGTCTTTTAATATGTCGGAGGCTGCCCCTGTTTGATTACAAGCCTTCTAAACTTGATCGATGAATGTCATGTAATCTCTCCCGAAATTGTGGGGGGCCCGGCTTTATACAGATTGTTTCAACACAAGTGCTTCTTCAATTCTTGCAATATTTGTATACAACCCTCAAGAACTTAAATCGGGCCACCTAAGAAGCTAGTTTAAATTTTTGAGTTTCATACGAATCTATAATATATTAGCGATTTCCCATTCACTGATTCACTGACTCATCACGATATCTCCGAAACTATCCGTCCGATAGACTTTAAATTTAGCACATATATTCCTTTTGTGATGTAGACGCTCACTAAGAAAGGATCTTTGAAAATTCACCCTCTAACTGGGTTAGATCGAGCATTAAAGTTTGAATATGTTGGAATATAGGCGGTTGTGGAAATAAGTTGTGACAAGCGGATACCCGTTCGCATCGCTGACCCCTTTTAGAAATAACTTTTGATAATTTACCATTTCTATTTTAAAATGTAATTGATAACAGAGGTCAGTGATTCTAACCTCGCTGTCTTTGACGTTTTACAATTAAACAAATAATTTGTTCAAACATTTCGATATTTTGCCGAATTATGATTTAATTAATAGAATTAAGATTGTTAATTTTGTGAATATAAATTAACGAACGGGCGAGATGAAGTCTGCCGAGTCCATAGATAATAGTCGAGTCTATTAGTCTATGTCTATAAAAGCGATTTACCACTGACTGACTGACTGACTCACTCATCACGATATGTCCGAAACTAATCGTCCGATTGACTTTAAATTTGGCATATATCTTCATTTGGTGGTCTAGACGCTCATTAAGAAAGGATTTTTGAAAATTCACCCTCTAACGGGGTTAGATCGGGCATTAAAGTTTCAATATGTTGGAATATAGGCGGTTCTGGAAATAAGTTTTAACCCATTCGCATATCTGGCCCCTTTTAGAAATAAGTTTTGAGAATTTACCATTTCTATTTTAAAATGTAATTGATAACAGAGGTCAGAGATTCTAACCTCGCTTTCTTTGACGTTTTACAATTAAACAAATAATTTATTCAAACATTTCGATATTTTGCCGAATTATGATTTAATTAATAGAATTAATATTGTTAATATAAACTAACGAACGGGCAGAACGAAGTCTGCCGAGTCCATTAGTCTATATCTATGAAAGTGATTTCCCACTGACTGACTGACTCATCACGATATCTCCGAAACTATTCGTCCGATTGACTTTAAATTTGGCATATACATTCATTTGGTGTTCTAGATGCTCACTAAGGAAGGATTTTTGAAAATTCACCCCCTAACAGGGTTAAAATGACATTAATATTTCTATACCTTGAAAACAGCTAACATCCAATTATAATTGCGACATTGCCATGTGTATTTTTTTTAAAATTATATATACGGAAATGAAATACTAACCGATAACAAACACATTATGTGACGTACTTATAATTTATGCGAACAAAGTCGCAGGGGTACAACTAGTATGTTAATAATTGAAGAAGCTATGATAGGTGGGCGCTTGGACTGAAACAGTCTGTATAGACAGCTTTATCAATGAGTCAGGAGCGAGTGTTGTGAGAAATGATGCCATTTCAAGAACAATGTTATTGCTAACGTGCCAACAAATTTATGAATCGAGCTTGAAAAACTAACACAATTTTTACCTCCAGTTTCCGTTTAGATCAAACTTAATTTTTGTAGATATCTTTATTTCCGTGTCCTAAATATATCTGACAAATAGAATCCTACATAAAAAAGGTTCTCGTAGCCATACGAAAGCTTTTATAGCCAGGAAAAGATCTACCGATAAAGATTATTTTTACTTCATCAAATAAGCTACAAAAATTGTCTTTTATTTTTACCTACTGTATACAACAGAGAAAAGATGCGCCTACCCAAGTGGTGGCGTGAAAAAGACTTCAAAAAAAATACTTTTATACTTTTACTTCGTCTAACAATAAAACTGAGAGCCTGCTTTATCTAAAATTCGATTTTGAGTGTTTATTTCAACCAAAAAAAACAGGATTGCGAATTATCTTATAAACAAATCAAGGCACAATTGTGTTCCTTTTTACTAATATATTTTTCTTATTTATAAAAACTAGGACAAATTATTAAAATTGCAACAACAGTCAACAATCGATGGTAATATAATTATTGACGCTTATAGTAGTTTACGTTATAATATTTTAACAACAATCAAATCAATTGGTTCGGTTGATGTAGATTTAAATGAGAGAATATTTGAAGAAATCGATTTGACTAAATACAAATCAATGATTAATAATAAAATACCAATAATTATCGAAGATAATAATAATGAATTAATTAAATTTTTACATGAAGATTATAAACATAAAGATTTCGGTTGGTTACAACAAGTACGGCGTTATTTTAAACAATCATTAAATCAATTCAATCCAAACATTATTAATTTATTATTACAACAACGTACAACGGTGATTTATCGTAAAAACGAATTAAATTGGCCACCAACAGATTCAGTTTATTATCAATTATATCCGGAAGATTTCATTGGAATTTCAACAATAATTAAGTAGGTTTTATTTTTTAAAAATTTATTAACGTAAATATTTCTTAAGAGAATAATTAAAGTTTTGGTAAATCCCGGCGATTATTATCCGACACAACAAATCATGAGGAACAATTGATTTTATTAATAAAACAGTCGCGTGTCTTTCTTGGATATCAACCAGAAGAATTCAATAATTTCGATTGGTTTGTCGGTGTGATCTATTTAATTTGTTTCGGTGATTTGGATCGATGTAGAAATGTTTTAATCAATTTTACACAAATCCAAATTATATCATTAATATGGAAGACTTTCGGTCATCGATTCGATCAGAAATTACAGGAGAACTTCTATCAGCAATTGGTGATTATTTTAGAAGATAATTGTCAGTGTTTTAAAGCATTACAGGTGATTTCTCGCATCGTATTTGATGAAATTGAAATAATTTTGGAGCAATTTGTAGATATTGGAAATCAATTCAGATGTGTTGGTACGTTTTTGGATGAATCAATGTTTCTTTAATTTATTAACATTTGAAGAGATTTGTAATTTGTTGGCTCTAATTATCGTATATCCACCGGAATGTCTTTTATATTATATTGTTGCAATATTTCAACATTTAAATTTGAAAATTTGTACAATGTCGCACACGAAAACGATGGAAAATATGTTGAAGGTAAACGATTTGTTTTATTATAATGGAATTATATTGTGTTTTTACAGATGTGCGATATGTCCGATTTTAAATTGTTGGATTATTTCGATTTTATTGAGAAATTGATGCGGCACTACAGGAATGTTTATAAATTTTAACCATACAACAAATATACGAAATAAGGTTGTTTTTATTTGAATTTTAATTCTATATAACCATGAGGTAGGCAGGCAAATTAAAAACGGAATGTTTTAATCTTCATGTATATTAAACAATTTCGCTACCTCATTTAAATCATCAAATTTACTATTATTTTTCAGTACCTGTCTAGCTATTGACATACGATTGAAAACATTCCATAATACAATACCAACAACTATATCATCTTTCAAATAGAATATAACACCTTTATTAAAATCTTCACCATCATTTGGTGTACTCTCTTGCAGCTGCATCGATTTGGTTGCATTAACATTTGTTGCTGCTGCTGCTGAAGCTGTTGTCGTCTCTTTATCGGTTTTAGCGAATACTCCAACCGTCGGTAATTTCGCATCAACAATACCAATAGCTTCAAAACCAACATCTGGGCCTAAATCGGACCAAAACATACTTTGATGGAGATATGGTGATGTTTTACCAGTCATATTTTCACCGGCTAAACGGCCGGTAACAACGGCATTATCGTGATGTTCAATACGGCGACGACCTAATTTCGTATCGTAGAAGCAAGCACAATCGCCAGCCTAAATTTAATGAAAATAAGAATAATTTTTATTCGGATATTTATCATCTCTCAGAAGGTTTTAGTTGGTTTTTGATAGTCCGTTTCACGATAAATATCATCTATAAGAAGGTTGAAGTCACATGAAACGATCTCTAATTATAGTTAATCTTTCTAACGCAACCATGTTTTTTGTACTACATTATGTAGAAACTACGCTTTACAGGGATGCATAGGCGAACAAATGTAACAGACAAAGATAAATCATTATGTTTGTCCACTGATGCGGAGTGTCTTCTAGAGCAGTGATTCTCAACCACTTTTGTGTACCGCCAAATTCTAGAAATGCGAATTATTTCTATTTATTTTTAAGCTTATTTTATTGTTAGTGTGCTGCCAAATTTTGAAAATGTTGAAAGTGTACCGCAACAAAAAAAAAACAAAGTGCGTGGAACACCGAGCGTTAGAAGTGAAACTTCTCAGGTTAGAGATGAAGTTCAGGTTTTTTCTTGCTTTATTTTCTTTCTGTCGTTACCTGAAGGCTCGATTTTTTGCTGCAGTTGTTTTTTCCTGCATTTCACTTACTTCAAAACAATATTTATATATGTATATAATTTTATTTTTCACTTCTATATAATTGTTTGTTTATATCTTGGATACGCGATATATAACAACCGTCATTTCAACCTAGGGCATAATAAGCGGGCGTAATGATTACGCCCGCCTTTATTATTAATGCTGATGAGTAAAAAATACAACAATCTAAAGAAAATATTTTAAGGCTAAGTTAATATAATATTCAAGACATGTAAGAAACTGACCATAAAAGTAGGATTATTAAACAGTACGTACCAATGCATGAAAATGATGCCACTGGCAGTTTTCACAGAATTTTTATTTCTCCGGTCTTCAAATTTTTGGAGCTCTCTTTGATAAACCGATCGTGATTTTTTGGGGAGTAACTCCTCCTCAGCTTTTAATGCACGTTCTGATATTGCTTTCGGAATTTCTTTTTCCATCACACACGGGTTTCTACTTTTTGTTATTAAAAAAATAAATGACTTCATCGCCTTAGATACAAAATAACGTACAAATTCAAAGTAGACTTCGTTTTTATAAATACGCATTTTTTGTCAAAAATAATTAATTGTAATTAATTTTCAAGTGGAAAATAGAATCATTTTCAAGTGAAAAATAAAACGTTGTATGAACCTCTGGCATAACTCGATGTTTATAAATCTCGGGCAACTTACAAAACCTCGGGCCGGAGGCCCTCGGATTTGTAAACTGTTGCCCTCGAATATAAACATCGTTATTATGCCCTTGATACATAAATAACTATAACGCCATTAATTAATATTATAAATACAAAAATCATAAATCGCGGTAGGCCAGGAAATTTCAATTTCGTTCCAGAGGGCGCTGTACATCGATCAATGATACCAACTTTAGATCCTAGTGTTTATTTTACACAGTTGGCAGAACTGTTGGCAGCTATCTGTTAGAATGGAAGGGTTTCCCCTCACGGGGTCGCGCATTTTCGTTACGCTTCCGAACAAATTTACTACTCTAGCGCGCCTAAAGAAGTTTCACTTCAAAAAAGGTTGAGAATCACTGTTCTAGAGTATAAGTCGAAAACCTGCCTTAGACTTTTAGTCTTCCACGAGCCCCAATTATAAAACGTTGCGTTGAAGGCTTATCCGCGGACCCATCAACGCGTACGGGCTAAGAACCAACCGAAACCGTCTATTATTTCAACTTACACTGTAAAGATCCGTTCTGGCCAATAATTCGCTGTTAACTAAAAATCCGCCTGTTTCCGCATCAACTTCTAATCCTGAATCTTTAGCAATTTCCGTATTTGGTTTAACACCGGCTGCCACAATTACTTGATCAACTTCTAAAGTATTAGCATCGTTTAAAATTAATTCGACTTTGTCATTTTTCGATCGTACACCAGTTATTTCCGTATTGTTCATAATCTAGAAAAAAAATCGCTGTATTAATTGAAGATTTTCATCGTTTCTTTCGTAAATACCGCAACGCCTTCAGCTCGCACTTTACTTGTCGTCCATGCACTCAAATATTCCGGTAACACTTTAGCTATATTACCATTTTCGCGGAAAATCTGATAGATAATCTTCTGATTTTGAGCTGTCGATTTATTTGGAGATTACTAAATTTGATTTTAAAATCAGATGGTTTTTACCTTTTCTAGCAAGCGCACAGGCCAGTTCACTGCCAAGAAAACCGCCACCGATTATAGCAATGGTTTTCGATTGTTCGAAACTATCATAGACATCTTCAAAATCAAAGATATTCCGAAACAATTTGATACGTTCATTAATTGTTGGATCGGTACTGGCTTTTTCGAAAATTGGTAAATTTACAGGAGTTGCACCTGAAATTTGTCACGGTTTACAATAAACTCGTATCATAAAAATAAATCAAAAATCACCGGTAGCTATTAGGCATTTTTTATAATTAATTGCATAATCATCGTCGAGATAAGCGATTTTTTGAATCGGATCGATTTTTTTCACGTTCCAACCACGTGCCACCGCCACACCACCATTTTCCATACTATCGAAATCTTTGCATTTAATGTAGAAATCTTCAGGCTCATAGAAGAGGCTTTTGGAAACGAAAAAAAAAAACGTACAAAAATTAGCAATCAGGCCAGTGACTAATGCGATGCATGCACATCAGGAAATTGATTTGAAATTCTAATTGAAGCATCCCAATGCACTTGCACCGTCAATAATCAGATCAATTGTGAGATTTACTTTCGTTCAGATCCGTTCCATTGTTTAAAAATCAATTTTTTCACCGATTGCTTGTCATCGTTCAACCAAATCTCTTTCGATAGAGGCGGTCGCATGTACGGATAGAATGGTTCATTGGTAACAACCAGGACTCGAGCTGTTGGTTCTGTTGATTTGATAGCACGAAATGCAGCAAACGATGCCGTACCACCACCAATCAATAAATACGGCACATCTTTGGGGATCTCTTGTGATGTTTTCGGTTCTTTAAATATCGTTTTTTGTTTACGTTTTGTGGGTGTTGATTTCTGAACAATTTCTTTCTTTTCAAAAACACCAGCACCGTATATCTGTAAAAAATCTATAATAATAATAGTAATTTATGGGAAATTGAATCGAATTACAGCAGCTATTGTAGCAGCAGCTAGAAATGCACCAATCCACAGTGCCGGTTTAGATTTCTCTTTTTGTTCATCGTTCCTGTCTTGTTTTGAAGATTCCGGTTGTTGGGATATTTGTCTGATGTCTCTCCTTGAATATTCAGACAAATACGGATATTTCTAATAAAATTAGATTCGATTAGAATATTTCTAATTATCGCTAATTTCTAAGGTAATTTGTTAATACAATATTAGTTGGAGGTGGAGGATGTCGATACGGAGGAGATCCTCCAGATGTTGAAGCAACTGGAGGTAGCTGTTTTGGAGGATTTTTACTGGATTTATTAGTTGTTTTACAATTTCTCTCTACCTTTTTCTTAATCTCATTGCTATTAACAATTCTACTATAAAGCCTAATATGTAATGGACCCGATTTTATACCTGCAATTCAAAAAAAGAAATTTGTGAAGCATTTCGAATTAATACCAGTGATCAACTGACCGAAAGTAGGTGTCCGTATTGCGGTTGTCGTAATTAAACTTGTGATTCTTGTTAAATCTTTGATTCTTAACATTTTTTATACCGGAAATAAATTGTGGTTATGATAATTGTTTGCAAACCATTACTGCAAAACACTAGATAATACGACCGGTCTTTTTTATTGTTATTATTGTTTTGTTGTGATAAAATTAAACAATAATTCTTGTAATTAATTGGATAAGAGGAAATCACCTTAAGTGGGCTTCTCACGTCTTCACGCTCCACACCAACATAACCTCAAAATTGATTACAATTAAAAAAGTGTTTATTTCCAAGCAAACACCGATAACAATGTACTTAATACAATTATAATTAGGTTATTAACATTATACTAGTATAAAATTTTAATTTTATGGTAATTAATTGGAGGAAATTTCGAGAAAGTATTATTGGTTGCCTGCACAAAACATGCAAATGCCGCTATAGAGATGAGCGTATAGATTGTAGTATCAGAGCTGCCATCTGGCGGACAACACTTACACTTCAACCATAATCTAAGGCTTGCGTCACACAGATTTTTATAATGGGCGAATATACAGGTGCGGCAGACGAAACATTAGTACAATACGCTATTGAAGTTATTTTTCGGTGGGACGGTACTTTTCTTTGTAGAAATTTGAGTGATAATAATTATTATGACCGGAAATTTTCATTTCGTGCGGTATAAACAGCAAAATATATCTTTTAATGAGTCTATCTTTAGACGTGCTTAATTAATGATTTTGTTCAATTGGAGTCGATATAAATATTGCAAACTTAACAATAAATATTATTTCTCGAAGTATACGTTCGTGTTAATTACTATTTAAACTGTTAACGACCGACAAAAAAAATATGTTAAATCGCTAATAATGTTGTTTCATCTGCCAATATTCTATATAATATTTCTATTATTTCTTTGTCCATCTATAGCAAGATCTCCATCTAAACATACAAATGATGCCGGTCTAACTACAGTAAGTAAGCGGTTCTTTTGTAATAATTTGAAATTAATGTTTAAAATCAGGGTCAAATGATACAAAAATATGGATATCCTTTTGAAACGTATTATTTACCAACACCCGACAACTATATCTTACAAATACATCGAATTCCACATGGCTTATCAGTCAATGCAACTAAACCGAGACGTGTTGTTCTCCTCTTGCACGGCACGATGGGTACTTCTGTTGAATATGTCATATCAGGTCCAGGACAGGCAATATCTTTCCTTCTATCCGAACTCGGTTATGATGTTTGGTTGGGTAATTTTCGTGGTAATATCTATTCAAGACGTCATGCATATCTAGATCCGATAGCTGATAAGAGGGAGTTTTGGAATTTCGGCATACATGAAATTAGCAATTATGATTTACCAACAATTATTGATTTTATTTTGCAAACGACCGGCAGAAAGAGTCTGTATTTTGTTGGACATTCACAGGTAGGTAGCTACCGGCAAAAAGCTCTCTTTGCAATTGAGCACAAAATGCTGGACATTGTCTTCACCAAGCTTTGCACGCACGATTTCGATGTCAAATAAGCTGCTTCAGTTAACACAACTATTTTACAGGGTTGCGCCAATCTGTGTGTTTTATTATCGACAAGACCAGAATACAATTCAAAAATTCGCTTCGCCTCGTTTATGGCTCCAGCGGTTTTTATGCGACACTCGTCCACCTCTCTACTAGCGATACTTTCTACATATTTACCTCTAATTCAGGTAGAATTTGATTAATAAAATTTCATATAAAATAATTGTTCTCATAAAGTTTGTTTGTGATGTATTCGGTATTTATGAGGTGCCATTCACTGATATTGTAAGAAGATTTGGTACCGAATATTGTGGAAATCCACAATTTGAATCGATTTGTGTACGTCTTGTTGGAGCCACATTCGGTGGTGATGGTCGATTCACTGATAAAGTAAACTGTAAAGAATTCTAGAATCAAATTCAACATTTATTGGTTTTTCTCTTTTTAGACTAAACTAGCAGAGAAATTATCAAACGAACCATCCTGTACTTCAATTCGACCACTCTTACATTATGCTCAATTGAAATTGAGCAACGAATTCTTAAATTACGATTTTGGTATTGTTGGCAATTTATTACATTATGGTAAAATAAGTCCACCGATTTATAATCTATCTTTAGTTAGAGTAAAAATCGGTCTTTATTATGGTATCAGTGATAGTTTTGTCGATTATCGGGTAATTTGTTCAATTAAGCAACAATCAAATAAATCAATCAATCGATAAATTGTAGGATGTTAGAAGACTAGCAAAAGTGCTACCAAATGTTGTGGTCAATTATCAAGAGCCATCAACTGAATTCAATCATGCGGATTTCATTTATGCTCGACATGCTGTGAAATTCGTTTATAAAAAAATAACGGACGATATGGAAAAGTTCTAAATGACAACAACAAATCAATAAAAGATTTCGATTTATTTCTCCTTATTCATATGGCTTTCTCATTCAATTTTTATAATTTTTCATTTTTCAGCACTATATATAAAGAAACGCAGAATCAACCGGGGGAAAAACCAACTCTATTATTACACATATACCGAAAACTGCACAGTATCCAAGCTGAAGTCGGTGTAAGAACGAAAATTAAAAAAAAAACAAATATAAAGTTAAATTGCTTCTTTTACTTATATATGGCATAAACTCATGAATGCACCTCGGGCGTTATGGGTATAACGCCCTGGGGCTGTACACTGTCGACGCTCATGCGTTATTTGTCTCATAACGCCCTTGATTCATTAATTACTATTAAACAACAATATATTGATGCTTTAAAATGTTTGGTGGCATCAAAAGAACTGTTGGAAGATGTCATTTAAAAAAATTTTTATTTAAACTGATGCAATTATATTTCTGATAAGATAATAAAATCTTTATTGATGAGAAGAGAACAAACTGTTAAACTATATTTTTACAAACTTATAAACAACTATATTATTAATAACAACCTCCCTAGCATAGATTAGACTCTCCTTGATAAATTTTGTCCCCTAATTTCTTAACCGGTGCTGGGATGGCGCTAGAGAAGGCTACGATTACAGTGCTCTGTACGTCACACGTGGAAGGTTTGCGTCTACGACGTAAAAAGGCGGTAAATTTAAAATTATTTGTCAACAGTATTTGCTTTTAAATAAACGGGAATTGCATTACTGAACTATCTTCTCCTATAAAATATAAAGTACAAATTTTACTGTTGACAAATAAAATGCACAATCGAAGTTGTTTTAAGCAGTGGCGTATTAATAGGGCCCGCAGAGCCCGCCGTGCGGGCGGGCCCCCGAACTTTAGGGGGCCCCACAATGTAAGAAAAAGAAAATATTTTCATAAATATGTGCTTATGTGCAAAAAAACACGAAAAAATTGTCTTTAAAAAAGTAGTCGACATAGGTATTCTTCTAAAAACCTCCTACATAAGTAATCTAAACTATAATAGACAAAAAGTCTAGTAAGTAAAGAAATTTGAATTAAAACATTAGTGGAAATAAATGAAGAAGAAATTATTTTTAAATCAAGAAATCTTGCAAATAAGTACCCAGAAGACACTGTTTAGTAAATAAATAATTTGGAAACTGTAATACTGTCAGAACATTTTGATGTAGCAAGTACCTACATAAGATTTGGCAAATTTTTTATACGTAAAAAATAGATGTATCATAAGCAGTTTTGATGACCTGTGCACTGTGACAATTATTTTTGATACTTCGTGTTACTTCTGTAACATCGAAAAAGTCGTTTTGGTAATTAAATTTGATAAAAAGGTATTTGAGAAACACAATGTCACAATCTCGGCTTAAAGCTTTGAGTGAAAGCGATTACACACAAAATACTAATTTGGACGATATTATCACCGAATTTTTAGTAAAAAACAAACGAATTTTTGAATAAACATATTATTAAAATAGGTAATTGTAAATAGTTCAAGTGTGTAACAAATGTTTATGAGACAAATTAATATCATTTAATATGCAACTTAAATGATTTTATATTATGGATAACCTTAATTTGTAATAGTTCTTTTATTTTAGAGAGGGCCCCCCGAATTTTTTTGCGGGCGGGCCTCAAGTAGCTTAGATACGCCACTGGTTTTAAGTACAAATCAAAGTTTCGTCCAGTAACATGGTGTATTGTACCGACATTAATTTAATGCGCCAGCATTGAATTTTTTCTCTGGAAATCGATTTTTTCAAAATAGCTCTAACATTTTTGAAGATAAATATATGAAGTTCTGTATATTTCGAGTTAGAAAAGCTAGACCAGGAATGTGCCATCCGTTATTTTGTAGGACCTCTCCTTATACTAGATACACTGCAAAACCTTCGAAAATGGGCCACAAACTAATAAAATTTATGAAATAAAAGATATACCTACCTCTGAATATTTGCTGAAAAATGTTGAAATGGCGGATCAGCTGAATTGAAAAGCATATCTACACTTCCCTTAAAAATTAAAACAAGTTTATAAATTGCATTACAATTATATTTAAAATTCTACTCACATCATAAACTCATAATAAGAAAATATAAAAACGACAAATGTTGATTACAATGACTTTAATAAATAATCTTATTTTTTATATTTGGTATGGCTTGTTTCTGATAATTACAACAAGGTAGGTGTGTCCGAGTGTGTAAAGTGTAATACCATAATATTTACGATAAGACTGTGCAATAGTCACGTTCTAACGAATCAAAATATATAAACAATTAATATAGGTAATATAATTTAAATTAACCTGCCGTTGTGTTTAGCTGGACGCCAATGGTACTCCCACGCTTAGGCCACACCTCACTGCACATTATTGGTAAATCACTTCAATCTCAGCATAATCCCCCGGTCCCCAGTTTAGGTAACCCTCTCGGAAACAAGCCATATCAGCACAACGAAAATAAAGCACAGACAATTTACGTAAACGACATCTCTTGGCCGGATAATAGACGAATTAGTTTATGTACAGGATAATTTGCGACAGCTGCGCTACCTAACAAGCGGTTAAGAGTTAGGAATTATCCCCTCCATAACAGATACTATCCCCTGCAACCTAGCAACTAGTATAGCCAACTATTTGACTGTTCCTTCTAAAGGTGCAGTGTCAAGCATTCGGCTGAAGCGGCTAGAGCAGCACGGCTAAAGACGCGTATCTAGAGTCGCGCGACTGGTGCGGCCCATATGAGTGTCAAGTGCGCGACTGCAGAGGCGCATTTGTAAACACGACAAATCAGTTGTCAATTGACTACGACGAAGAAAGCATTGCTTTCGTGTTGCGCTACCGAAATTGAAAAAGAAGAAGAAGAACTTCTATTATTACAATTAATTAGAAACAATCCACACGAAATTTTTCCAGCCGCTTCTGTCGCCACGCGCCTGCCGCGTCATTGACTGCGGGTCCTTATATTTCAACGTAAACCAGTCTGAGGCGACTGCAGCCGCGCGCTTGACAATGCACCTTAACAGTAATTCTAGGTACTTCGAAAACAAAGCAAAGCGGCAAAGCACAAGCCTGTTTCTGCTTACCCCATCACGTAACAGATTGTTTTTGTTGTGTATTGTTAATCGGAATAGATACAGAGCTGCAATTATCCTTATAATGCTTCACTAGTGATATTTCCACTTCAAGTTCAATAAATTGATGGATTCCTTAATTTTTTGGTAACACCAAAATTGGACGCCACTGTACACATGCGATCATTCAATATGGGAGTTAAAGGGCCTCAAAATACGCTTTGTCTAAATTGAAGTAGCCAACGTAGGCTTTTATTGTGTCCGAATTTTGTTGCCGACTCGCTGGTCGGCTTGCCAGGAAGCAAATATCACACCATATCCCGGGCTGGAATCTATATAATACCGGGTGTTTTTTCTATCTGTTGAGGGCTGCCAGATCTTCCATTAGTGTTAAGCAAGAAACTTTTTGGAATCCTGGATCCTCCTTATATCCGCAGCTGTACATGTTGGAACTTTTGTTCCTCTTGCTTAACGGCTAATGGGAGATCTCGCAGCCGTCCATACTTAGAAAAGACAACCTGTATATATGATAGGAGTAACGTAATATCCGGCCCTCGGGCTGTACGTTGCACATGCCAGATTGTAGCACATACCGGCGCTTCCAGTAATAGGCGTTTGTTGTGTCTGTACCGAAACGAAGTACCTAATAATAAAAAATATGAAAACTTTTTTGGCTTTCATATTGTGCGGAATAACCAGCAAAATATATCTGTTAATGAGTCTATCTTTAGACGTGCCTAATTAATGATTTTGTTCAATTACAGTCGATATAAATATTGCAAACTTAACAATAAATGTTATTTCTCGAAGTATACGTTCGTGTTAATTACAATTTAAACTGTTAACGACCGACAAAAAAAATATGTTAAATCACTAATAATGTTGTTTCATCTGCCAATATTCTCTATAATATTTCTATTATTTCTTTGTCCATCTATCGCAAGATCTCCATCTAAACATACAAATGATGCCGGTCTAACTACAGTAAGTAAGCGGTTCTTTTGTAATAATTTAACATTATTGTTTAAAATCAGGGTCAACTGATACAAAAACATGGATATCCTTTTGAAACGTATTATTTACCAACACCCGACAACTATATCTTAGAAATACATCGAATTCCACATGGCTTATCAGTCAATGCAACTAAACCAAGACGTGTCGTTCTCGTCTTTCACGGCACGATGGGTACTTCTGGTCAATATGTCGCATTAGGTCCAGGACAGGCATTAGCTTTCATTCTATCCGAACTCGGTTATGATGTTTGGTTGGGCAATTCTCGTGGTAATATCTATGCTAGACATCATGCATATCTAGATCCGGTCGCTGATAAGAGGGAATTTTGGAATTTCGGCATACATGAAGTTAGTTATTATGATTTACCAACAATTATTGATTTTATTTTACAAACGACCGGCAGAAAGAGTCTGTATTTTGTTGGACATTCACAGGTAGGTAGCTACCGGCTAAAAGCTCTCTTTGCAGTTGAGCACTAAATGCTGGACATTGTCTTCACCAAGCTTTGTATGCACGGTTTCGGTGTCAAATAAGCTGCTTCAGTTAACTCAACTATTTTACAGGGTTGCGCCAATCTTTGTATTTTATTATCGACATATCCAGAATACAATTCAAAAATTCGCTTTGCCTCGTTGATGGCTCCAGCGGTTTTTATGCGACAGTCGTCCACCTCTCTACTAGCGATACTTTCTACATATTTACCTCTAGTTCAGGTAGAATTTCATTAATAAAATTCAATATAAAATAATTGTTCTCATAAAGTTTGTTTGTGATGTATTCGGTATTTATGAGGTGCCATTCACTGATATTGTAAGAAGATTTGGTATCGAATATTGTGGAAATCCACTATTTGAATCGATTTGTGTACGTCTTGTTGGAGCCACATTCGGTGGTGATGGTCGATTCACTGATAAAGTAAACTGTAAAGAATTCTAGAATCAAATTCAACATTTATTGGTTTTTCTTTTTTTAGACTACACTACCAGAGCAATTATCAAATACACCATCCAGTACTTCAGTTAGACAACTCTTCCATTATGCTCAATTGAAATTGAGCAACGAATTCTTAAATTACGATTTTGGTATTGTTGGCAATTTATTACGTTATGGTAAAATAAGTCCACCGATTTATAATCTATCTTTAGTTAGAGTAAAAATCGGTCTTTATTATGGCATCAGTGATAGTTTTGTTGATTATCGGGTAATTTGTTCAATTAAGCAACGATAAAATAAATCAATTAAACGTTAAATTGTAGGATGTTAGAAGACTAGCAAAAGTGCTACCAAATGTTGTGGTCAATTATCAAGAGCCATCAACTGAATTCAATCATGCGGATTTCATTTATGCTCGACATGCAGCGAAATTCGTTTATAAAAAAGTAACAGACGATATGGAAAAGTTCTAAATGACAACAACAAATCAATAAAAGATTTCGATTTATTTCTCCTTATTCATATGGCTTTCTCATTCAGTTTTTATAATTTTTCATTTTTCAGCGCTACATAAAGAAACCAACTCGCCTCCCGTCCATTATTACACATGTCATAGCGAAAACTGCACATTAGCCAAGCTGAAGTCGGTGCAAAAACGAGACAGCTCCGAGGTTGCCTCGTTTTTACAACGGGCTGAAGCTCACATTTTCCGGTTTTCGTAAATTAGTAAAACAGATACCGGTTCGGTTCCGGTTTTCCTTCTCCTGAAAAATTTGTAAGAATTGAGTTGTCGTCAATTGTATTTTTTGGCATACAAATCCAAAACAGAGAGAGTGCGCGAGGACCTTGAACGCTAGCGATTTTCTCACACGGTAAATGTAGATTTTTTATCTTTGGCTAGGTATTTTTGTGATCACGGAATCAAGTGGGTCGAATCGTCAAAATCAATCAATCAAAAACAAACATGAATAAATCACGATTTATTAAAATAAAATTAGAAAATTACCAGAATGTTGTTAAACAATTACAAAGCTTGTATCCCACTACATTTCCACCAATGGTAATTTTTACTCAGTGCAAATTTCTGGGAACACTTCTGAAACAAACTGAAAAACGACTGATAACAAACGATTATTTGATTGAAGCAAATGAAGAGATTTGTATTGAATTCAATAATAATGATTTACAATCGTTGATTTCTTCACCGTTAATTTGTACGAGTTTTCTTCAATTTAGAATTCCAATTATTAAAATTTACAATTTTCAGTTATAATACTGGTGGAAACTATTGAAACCGACAATGAGACAATTTCATCGGCCAGTAGTGAGGATGTATTGGAACGAACAGTAAAAGACACATCGACACAAACGATTAATTGCCGAATTTTTGGCAGTTATCTGGTCGATCTGGCACCGGTAATTCTAGGTATTTCGAGTACACAAACAAAACACAAGCCTAGATTTTTTTCAATAGTTCATCCTTTAATTGCCCTAACTGCGTTGGGTTATTCTTTTCTCATGCTCTAGAAGATAGCAAGTGCCCTGACTGCGCCCAAATTGTTTATCTTGCAAAGTCTCCAAATTAAAACAAGCTAAACGTCAGTTTCTATTTTCCCTCCCTTAAGCATAAAAAGTAGTGTCAGGTGTAAAATAGCTGTGTAATAGCGACACAGAACTATCCTTTGGAGGGGTGGTTTTCCGCGTGCGTCCCTCGAACACGGCCTGATCAGCAAAAACAGACTCCTGTTGCTAGATTTGATTTTCTAATTGTTTTATTTGCAATGAAGGTCTCGCAAATTACAAAGAATTGATTATTATCGGTGAAAATGAAGGATGCGAAAATGATGCAAGTCGAACAGGTGTGAATATCGAGATTACAATTGAGCCACCTTTTAAATTTTGCCATAAGCCGAATCTATTGACTTTAACAATAGAATCAATTTTTAATTTACCCAAACACCTGTCGGAAGAAGGTGAATACTTAATTAGTGTTCAATTACCATTCGTTAGTATTTTTGATTAATTTTAATTTGAATTTTTCAAAGAAAAATGATTAATTTTTAGATCAACACTTGTCCAACAATTTTCAGAAGTAATACTTATAAATACTTCAGTGATTTTAAAATCGTTGAAGTGTTTAAAAAATGGTTGAATTTTAACGAGATTTATGCAAAGAACGAAACAAAATTTCGCATAAGTGGAGATGTTGAACACATCAAAAACTATGTTAATATTGATTTAAAAGATGTTTTTGAATCGGAGTGTCTTCGAATTGAATTCAATTTAATCGAACGTTATTTGGTATTGTATGAGAATTTTTTGAAATTTACCGATTATGTAGAAAATAATGGTGCTCTCATACTCGATATCTATTTTATTAAAGAGAATGAAGTGCAAAGTTTACATTTCACATCAACTATTGACTTAAAATCTCTTTTAAGTCCTGCAGGTATTGTTTTGAAAGTGTATCTAAAAGTAGTTTAAAAATCATTTTCTAGTTACGAGTACACGGATCGCAGCTCCTTTGTACGTTTACGATGAGAGAAATTTTCGACAATCCTCGAATCGTGGTCGAGATTTTCCACCAGATCAAAACAATTCCAAAAACGTAGGTAGTCCAATAAATCGCGTCAAAGAGCGACCACTGATAAGTTGTCCAATGAGTCTCTTCGTTCTGTAATTTGGCACTTTAAAACATTTGCTCCTAAAGTGGGAATCCGGAAGGCTGCCGAAATACGCTTCTATTACGTTTTCGTTTGGTGAAAAATCGTTTCATATGCATGAATTTCTTGAGATGAAATGAATTTTTTCTTGTGTAAACCACGAATTTTTCCATCTAGCTGGTCCAAAAGTTTGCAATAATAATCAACGCTTATTGTTTTACCAATCTGTAGGAGTAATCGATCTAAAAAATTCCTTTTACTTCTCAAAAAATTGATGCTAACGATTTCTGATTGATAAAACGACTCCAAATGTGGCACCCATTGAATCCCAAAATTTTAGCCAAAATATTTGCCACAGTAGTGCCTAATGAGATTCCTACAGGTTCAGCTAAACCACTCTCGGTTAATCGACGGTTAATCTTCCAAAACTATTGCCTGTATTTTTGCTACGATTTCTGGTGAAGACTTGTATTAAACTTTGAAGCGACCAATCTTTCTACTGCTCCAATAGAAGGCAATCCTTCATGAATTTACCATTGAACAACTAAGTAGAGCCGTGTTTAAGCAAAAATGCTAATTGCTAAGCTTAATTCAAAGAAACCAACGTTTCTTCTCCACACATCTTGCGTTCGTGCTTAGCAATAGTGACTTGGTTTTTGTCCCACCTAAAAGTTGGCGCCACATGTACAATGCTTCAAAGATTTTTAATTTGTAGTTGTTTAAATTCATCCAAGAAACACCGGAAACCGATCAGGCGATCTATAATGAGAACGGTCAACCGACTTTTATTGTTATCGAAATTGATTTGATCGATCCGATGAAAGAGCGTCGAAGACTTGATGATTTATGTAAAGAATTAGAAACGAAAACGATTGATGATGAGATCAAACAACAATTAATCAATGAAACATTAAAGGAGATACTTAATGAAATTATTGAGAAATATAATCATTACGTTATACAGCGACAACGTTGTATTTGTACGTAATTAACTTATTCGGTTGTTCGGAAAGTAATTTCATTTTTTTTCTACGAAAGACGATTGTTTTTTTTTTTGTATTGAATTGTCTATTAGAGTCCAATACATGTTTATTTTTTGTTGGCAAGTTGATTTGTGGCCTCCTCATTTGAAGTAAAGTTTTGACCTTTAAAAAAGTTTGTCGATACCGGAACAAATAATAATCAGTAGGTGTAAAGCCTAGTAAATGGTGTGAATGTGGCAGTACATCCTGTCCAAGCTGTAAAAACTTTTGGCGAGTTCCTAAATTTGTACATGCTCTTGCGTTATTTTGGTGGAACACTACATGTTTTCTATTGATCAATTCTGGCCTTTTCTGTTTGTTGATCGATTTGTTGGGAGCGTCATCAAAACTTGCCATATCTAATCGGGCAGCCACCAAAAACTACTGAGTAGAAACAATTGAGTTTTTCCAAGAGCAAATCCTACTGTAGCAGATATCAAAATATACAGACTGTTTCAGTATAAACGCCCAACTTCTTCAATTTTTAAAATATTCGTATGCAACCCTTAAGAATTTAAACTAAATCATCAAAACAACTAAGGACCTTTGATGGCCTAGTTGAAATTCTTGAAGGTTGCATTCGAGTATTTTGATAATTGAAGAAACTATGAAAGCTGGATGCTCGGGCTGAAATAGTCTGTATATTGTCCATTATGGTCCAATATTTTAAAGCTATTTTTCTGGCAGAAGTAAGGCAAAGTGATTTTTGACTTCCTCATATAAAGTAAAGGGCTTATCTATTATCTAAAAAAGTTTGTTGAGACCGGAACAAATAATAATCACAAGGCCTGTGAAAGTTTTTAGCGAGTTGCTAAAGTATGTGGTATCGCGTTATTTTAATGGAACACTACACCTTTTGTATTGATCAATTCTGGCCTTTAGTAAATTATTCAGTTTGTCCAGCTGGTGATAGTTGGCTTTAGTGTTGATCGATATGTTGTTGTCCAAAAGAAATGATTCCCTATAAATTCCACCAGGGAGCATCATCGAAACATGTAGAAAATGCCGTTTTTCTTTTGCTATAACTAATAGGTTAACAACCAAAAACAACTGAATAGAATCAATCGATTTTTTTCCAAAGCACACCTTACTATATGAGATGTTAAAGTATGTAATGATGTGGCTTAAGTGTCAAATTGGTTTTGAAAGAATACAATAAAGTCCTTTGTAGGGAAGAAACGAAACTATTTTCCGAACAAGCCAATACAATTTTTTTTTATTTATTCATTTTACTAATTATTTTTTTTGGTATTTAGGTAATGATAAATCGGATTTTTTAACATATTTACGACGAATTGGCTGTTATCAAAATATCGTTTATTTATTGACACAAATAATACTTCGTATTTTACAAAATGATATTAATGATGATGATGATAATAGTCAATTCATTCAACAATTTGGTGAAGATATATTTTATGAGATTCTAAAAGAATTCAATTTTATTGTCAATGACGATGTTGAAACGAAAACATATTTTGATAGAATTCGATTTTATGCTCAACAAGCGATCGATTTATACAATCATCGATTAGCTAGTAAATATCTATTAGAGGTAGTTGTTTCAGTAATAATTTTATGAATTATTTATGATTATCGATTGTAGTTGATTGTTGAAAATGAGAACGATCCAAATACTTGGTTGAATTATGGAATTCTTCAAATTTTTTGTGATGAAAAAGAGAAGGCTTACACTTGTATAGAGAAAGCGTTATGTTTAAACGATCAGAATCGTTTAAGTTTGCTAATAAAATCGTTGTTATTGTCGGATAGAGAACAAATTGAAGAAGCAAAAGAATGCTTTTCGTTGTTGTTAGAACGCGAAACTGAATGGGTTGAAGGTGGTTTTCTCGTTGACTTTTTGCCAAAACTAATCACACTCTGAATTTAGGTTGGGGTGTTTATTGTTTGTTTAATCGCAGAACCGGCAATAACGAACTAACGGAATTATGCCAAGAAAATGCTAAAAACAACATGGAACATCCGCAAATCAATGATGCGTGTCTAGAAGGTGATGATTTGATTTGGACAATTACAAATTTACCAAATAGCCCGTTTCTGCGTACTTGTATTTTATTGATAAAACTCAATATGTTTGAGGTATTGAACTGAAAAAGATTTTTTTTTAATAATCACAATTTTCTACTTTTAGTGGGCTGAAGAGGCTTTAGCTTTAGAGACAGAACACATTAATGCTACCCATTATCTATTAGGTGTGATTTATTACTTTAAACAACAATATGCGGATGCTTTAAGATATTTGGAGGCATCAAGAGAAATGTTGGAAGATGTAATTTTGAAAACTTTCTATTTAAACATTTTTTGATCAAACAAAATTTTCAGCATACAGCTCTATTATCATTGATAGGCCACTGTTATTATCATTTAGAAAATTACGAAGAGGCTCACAAATATTATCTACCGTTGATCGATTTGGAAGAGAATCCAAATTATTTACATCTAGTCTATTTCAATCTTGCTAAAATCTATCAAGAACTCCAAGAACCGGCGAAGGCTAGAAAAATACTGTTATTGGCATGTAAACGCTATCCAACCGCTTATGTATGGTTAATATTAGGAAAATTGTATTATTTCGTAATTATCGAATCATTTTTTAATTGTGTAAAAAATTCTGTTTGTTGCTTTTCGTATTTAGGAAAATGATTTTATAAGTGCTGAAGAATGTTTTATCGAATCGTTAATGTACGATAATTACCAATCAGAGACGTGGACCTTATTGAATTTAATCAATTTGAAAATGTGTCGTCGCGAACAAGCGGAAATTTGCGAACAGATTGCAATTATAATGAAAGATGCATTTTAAGAATTGAAATAAATATTAATTGTGGCTCATTTTTTATTATTGTCCCTGTATATCTTGTGGGGGTGAAAGGGCGCTGGATTCCAGGATCAAAACACACTTAGCAGCGGTACAAGGGCCGTTCCTGCTGAGTGTGACTCGGGCATATGAGGCATATCGTCGGACCACATCTAATTGTAAGAGGAGATATCCAACCTGAATGAGCTGGCAACGCATATGCTGATTGAGGAGGCCCGCAACGATCGTAATCCTCGCTAATTTTTAAGAGTGCGGTGTTGGGATGGGTTCCGTTTGCAGGGGTGCGATTAGGGGGAGGTAATTATTGTACTTAGAAATATTATCAATTTTTGTTATCTTTTCGATTTATTCATGTGCGAGCATTACCTACTAGTGAATAATTTATTTAAATATTGAAAAATAATGGTTGGAAAAACGTATAAACATATAATACTAATATTATTTAAGTGCTTATACATTTTTCCAACTTCTACACATCAACATGGATACAAGGTTAAAATCGACATACAGGATAGTGTCTCAACTAAATTTCTCGCGAATGTTTCGCTAATTTGTCAATCGATTTCGAGGAAAAGAAATCAACAGCTAGTAAGCTTTGTAATTCATGCAGGAATCAGGAGAGAAATTATTAAAATCGAAAATTTCGGCGTCAAAGATGGTCTCATTTTAAGAACATCCTCATGTACTACACATTAATCAAATGTGACATTTGAAGTACACAATAAATAATTTAAATATTGGGAAAAAAACAAAACTAGCTGTTGACAAAACATGTCCATTATGTTTCTATGGAAATATTTGAATAAAAAATGATAATCGAAGGGTATAAAAGAGTGAATGCAAACGGGGTAACATCAGTTTGTATTCGGTCGGTCAGTTGTTCTAAGCAAAAATCTCGATAAAATACAAAATGAGTCCGTTTTTAATAATTTTAATAATGTTTTTGAAATTTCCGTTAACTTTACAATTGAATCTAGTGAATTTAAATAATACAAAACTATCATTAAAAGAATCACTTAAATTTCGTAATGACGAGCAAATAACGTACGCCACATCCAGTGAGTGTGTTGAAGAATTTAATGAAATATTTGTAAATGATCAACCACATATAATCTATAATTTTAATCAAACTTATTACCAAAATATAGAAGTGAATTACATTGACTACGATTATTATATAATTTTTGATAAAGATTGGGCCACTTTAAATTATACACTTTACCAATTGTTGGAAAACAACAATTTAAAAGTTCACGGCAAATATTTGATAATTCTTCAACAATTATTAAATCGAAATGAGATTGCTTATAATTTCGAATTGTTATTTAAAGAACTCGATATTTATAATGTAATTTTAATGATTAAGAATCAAACGTACTTTACATGGTATCCCTATCAAGAAGAGCATTGTAATAATAATATTACAATCTATCAAATTTTCAATAAGGATCTATTGAAGAACTTTCAAAATAAATTACCAAAGAAATTAAACAATTGTACATTACGTGTTGCACGTCACACTGAGGATCAACGGCCAGTTATTCGATTTATGGATGAAATTGGTGCATGCATAAATGCAACACTTGACTATGTAAATGACGATGGTCTTAATCCAAGGATTATAGCCCGTAAATATCCTGATAATGACCTTCTTCTTCCTGTTAACATGAAAAAAATGAATGTGATTCTAATTCTGTTTGGGGTATTTGGACTCCGCGGTTTAGAAGATTTACATTCTACGTTTGTATTCAATGGTAAATATTTCAAAATAAATTCATATAGTGTTACTTTCAAGTCATCCCTCTAAAGCACATTTGCAGGATAGGCATTCCATCTAGATGGATAGTAAGGATTTCATTACCGCCCACTATTTAAATTTGTACAGGATGACTAGTTGTCTTTTTGTATTAGGTACAGGTTATCTTCTATAAGCAGAATCTTTACAAAGTAATTGATAAGACATTCCTTTACTGTTTCTTTGAGAGTAATCAGATTTATTCGTTATTTTTTTTACTATGTTGAAGATACTCTATATTTCGTATTATAGGTACTATTAAAAAATTGAGAATGTTTTTATTAAATTGTTTCTAGTGCAGTTTTTAATGCTGATTTTATTTACTGAGCTCAATTTTCTGTAGCTTTTGCTTTTTTTAAGATAGCAGATGTTTGTCATGTACAACTCCATTTTATTATTTTTATCTATCTCTTTTTTTGACTCACACAGAAAATTTAACGGTGGACGTTAGCAAATTTCTTCCTATCCACCTATATTGAATGGCTACTCCGTATATGAAGGCATTATAATTGTGAAATCTGCATTTCAGATGTACGTTTTGTATTAGTGTTACCACCAAGACGACTAATTCCAAAATGGCAACAGTTTAAAGTTTTTTCGAATGAAATGATTGTCTTAATAACAATTACAATTATAATATCCGGTTGTGTATTATCGTTGATGACAAAACAACCATTAATCGAATCATTTTTTCGAATGTATCAATTATCTCTACAACTGTCATTGAATTTATTACCAAGAGAATGGAAATTGCGGATTTATTTTATGTTTTTATTATTTTTCGTAATGATAATATCCGCTGGGTATTTGAGTGTTTTAAGTGGTGTATTTACAAAACCAACATTGGAACCGAAAATTAAAACAGAACAAGACTTTTTTGACTCCGATATACCGATAAAGGCATACGAAGTACCACTAGAAAATATGAAAGCTAGGATGGCTGAAACTACGAAGCAACCATGGCCAAAGGGAAAATTCATTGTATGGGATCCAAAGGAAGGTGACGACATTGACTTAGAACATAAAACTTACGCAACATTGAAGCTATTAGCGCGCCCCAGCAAATATATCCTCGAGCATTCTGAAGTGTTACCTATTGTAAGTAACCAAGCATTTCTTTCAATTACCATTATTAATTGTTTGACAATCTATCTAAAAATATAGGGTGGTCGGCTACCTGCTGGTTTCATTTATCGACCACGTCTCCATTTAAACAATCTGATCGACCATCATATTAGAAATATTGATGAAATGGGTTTTATGGATTATTTTACGAATCCTTTAAAAATGAGGAGGACTCTTGGATTGGATCACATAATACATGAAAATGTGATTGTTTTAACTCTTTTTGATCTTTCTGGTATTTTCGTTATTTGGTTGTATGGTTTAATATTCGCTACAATTGCTTTTATATTCGAAATTATCGAATATAAAAGACAATTAAAATTACGCAGAATATTACGTAGATAAACTGTAAGAAATCGGGAGTGAATCCGGAGTGAATTTTCACGCCCATCTCTCGGAGTTCGGAGTGGAAATAAAAAAAAATACTCCTTGCTCGGAGTGAACGCGGATTTTTTTTTAGCGGAGTGATTCCAGAGTGGAGTGATTTTGTAGCGGAGTAATTTCACTCCCGTTTCGGAGTGATAATCGATTTTCGGAATAAATATAGATTTAATTCACAAAAATGCATAATAATAATTGAACACATAAAAATTAAATAAAAACCCAAAAATAAATTATTATTAAATATTTTTAAGGAAAATTACAAATGTTGATACACTGTTGAAAATTTTTGTAAATTTACTACATTTTTAGTAAGCAATTGCATAGTAAAATTACAAACTCTTGTATTGTATTGGAATTTTAACACGCATTAGTTGTAATATTACATTTTGTAATAGCTGGAGTACTAAGCAGGTTGCAATCTTACAAATTTTTTGTATTCGTCAGATAGGTACTTATTGTAATTTTACAATCCTACGTTGTAGGATTAAATCTAAAGTTTTGTAAAATTTCTATACATATTCGGAATTTAATTTTACCATAATTATCAGTAAATTTACTAACCAAATTTGCAATTACAATTACAAGAAATGATTGGAAATTTACAAATCATTACTTGTTTTTTTTTAATTCTGTTTGCATTTTTACAATATTTCATTCTAGTCATGACCGCTATCTGTTTTTACAATTCTCAATTGTAATTTCGAGTCTAAGGGTGAGTTTGCACCATTCTTTGTCAAATATTTGACACAGTGTCAAATCTTTGACAACGTACTAAATTGACTTTTCTGTTGCATCATAGCAATTTGACACGGTGTTAATTTAATATGCTGTTAAATTTGATTGACGTTGTTAAATCCACTGTTAAATGATAAAATCGTTGCACCAATAAAAAATTAGACAAATTCTGATGTCAAACGTATTGTAAAATTAACAATTCTTCGAGGTTGAGTTAAATTTTGACAACGAATTCGATTTATGTGTTTTAATAAAATTTTCATATGAATTTTTCAATATTTTCATTGATTCCACTAATTATACCTATATTATTTAAACAACTTATTTTCAAATTTTCATTTCGTTTTCATCATAATGTTATTTGAACCGTTTTTGAGTTCGTCGGAAGATTCTGAAGAAGATTCTTACCAAGGGAGAATATTTTTGATAAATTCGATGATTACAACTTCAAAATCAGATACCGTTTTTCAAAGCAAACAGTAACTCAATTTGTCGAATTAATGAGAGATAAACTGAAATATATCAACCAGAGAAACCTCCCGTTGTCTGCTACAATGCAGATATTAATAACGTTGCGTTTTTTTTGCAACTGGATCTTTCCAACAAGTGATAGGGGATCTAATAAACATCCATAAAAGCACTGTTTGTCGAACCATATATTTCGTGTTACCAAAGAGTTCGCTCGACTAGCATCCAGAAAAATTAAATTTCCCGGGCAAGAAGAAAGGGCCATTGTAAAAAGAGATTTTTTTAGAATAAGCGGTTTTCCTGGTGTTATAGGTATTAAGATTACAGTAGAACTCCAATTATCCGAATCATTTGGATTCGGATAATCGAAAATTCGGATAATTGTTTTTTTTTCCGAAAAAAGGGCCTATTTTAATTAATAACTTCATGTATCTACATATGGTGAAAAAAGGTGAAAAAAACTATTTTTAAAGAAAAAGAACTTATAATTAATTACTTACAAATGCAGTATACTTATTATACTAAGTAACGAAGAAAAGCGTACCCGTATGTATTCGTTACTATAACAATTAGTACTCGTTACTATCGTATCGTTACTTTTCTCATTACTTTTGCTACCTCGGTAAAAACATACTTATACGTTACATATTTAGATAGTGCAGCAGATGTAAGGGATTTTTGTAAGACCCGTGCTGTGCACTTCTGTACTCCGTAATTCTTACACCTGTTCACAAAACATAAAGGGACAAAAATTTAAGTTTTTTCTATCGAATCTGACGTTTTCGTTTCTTTTCATTTATAAAGAGAATATTGAAAAGTTGGGGGAGTGCATTATACACGAATTTTATTTATTTCCGAAAATTTAGTGCGAAATCAAGCCGTATTATATACGGGTGTGTATGCGTAAAATGTACAACAGCAAAACATTTCAACACACACATCAACGTTACTTGCGCGAACTGAAATCGTTGTACCAAACCTACAAAAATACGAAAAATGCGAGTAACGAGATGTATTCGTGAGTAACGTTCCGTTACTCGGTACTTGATTGCGCACCCGTTATTCAGTAACGAATACATACGGTTCGTTACAGCTCTAATATTTTTTCAATATTTCGGTCATTTTCGTAATGAAATTTCACCTACCTTTATTCTTATTATTTTTCCATTGTAATTTAATATAGTTTTATATTACTTATACAAATTAAGTCAATACCGAAAACAAATGTGGCTACGAGTCATTTTATACATCAGTTGATTCCTATCAGTTGACCAGTGCAAATCATTTCAATATGAGTTCTGTTTTAATAGTTTTAATAATTTTAATAATGTCTATGAAATTTTCATTATATTTACAATTGAATCTAGTGAATTTAAATAATACAAAACTATCATTAAAAGAATCACTTAAATTTCGTGATGATGATAAAATAACGTATGCAACATCCAGTGAGTGTGTCGAAAAATTTAATGAAATATATGAAAATCAACAATTACATATGATTTATAATTTTAAAAAATATGAGCCTAACAACATAAATCGAATTAATTATGATTATTATGTAATTATTGATGAATCTGTGAGAAATTTCGTTCATACATTTCGCAAATTATACAAAACTCATAATGCAAAAGTGCATGGGAAATATTTGATAATTATTCAAGAATTATTAAGTCGACATGTGATTGTCAATATTTTTCAATCGTTATTCAAAACAGGCGATATTTATAATGTTATTTTAATGAATAATAACACATTAATTACATGGTTTCCATATCACGATGACCAGTGTAATAATAAAATTACAATCCATCAAATTTCTAATACGGATTTATTAAAGAATTTTCAAAATAAATTACCAAAGAAATTAAATAATTGTACATTAAGGGTTGGATTTAACCATGATACTCCAGTTGTAGTTGGATTAATGAACAAAATTGGTGAATGCCTAAATGCAACAATTGAATACGTAATTAATGATAATCTTAATCCAATTGCTATACACCGTAAATATGGCTCTTATTACAATCTCAATAATAATATGGAAGAAATGAATGTGACTTTGATTATTTTTGTTGTGTATAATTACGCAACTACTTTACAGTATTCTACGTTTATATTCAATGGTAAATATTTCAAAAATTCATATAATATTCAATCTTTAATGCAAATCTCTTGTACTGTTACTCTTAAATTCGCTTGCCTAGGCCTGCTCTAAAGTATACGTACTCGCTAGTAATGTGTCGGGAAAGAACAGACCTCAATAAAGAATTTGGAATATTTTTGTAAACGATGAAAATTGTGTTTAGTTTTACTTATTTATTCTTTTAATTTATTATAGGAGTAGCCATAGTTTAGTAGCCTATAGTTTATAGCCATCATTCATATTTTGAGAGAAATAGAAAATTCATACAACTGCAAAATATAATTTCCATCGTATAATGTACGTACCTATATACCAACGGTGGGCAAATGCGGCTCTCGGAGCCGCATGCGGCTCTTTGTTGGGCTAAACGCGGCTCTCATTGAAAATTTAAATCCGTTATATTAAATTCGAAATTTAAGTATTACTGTGTTACTATTGTGTGGCTCTTTATGACATACGAAAAATCGGACTGCGGCTCTCATTGTCCTAGTATGTGCCCACCCCTGCTATAGACCTTTTCATCGTAATTTTTTTTTGTGCGCATGCGTCAGATTCAGCCATCTTTTTCGTACAGTTTTTCGAAATAAGCACCACGGAGTATAGATATAGGAGTCCGAACGTAATGTTAAAATTATGGCACGAATTTAGGGACAAAACTTTTGCCGGCAGAGCGCGCTACGATCGGCAGAGTACTCGTTATTCTCGTTAAGGACGATATAGTGATCGCCTGGACTTAGTAAATTTCGACTTATAAGCCATATGGTTGGGGTGCACAAAGAAAATTTTCTATCGTAATTTACATGAATAGCAATGGATAATTTACAACTCATACCAGATGCGGACAAAATTGCTATTCATAGAAATTACGGTAGAAATTTTTCTTTGTACACCTCAACCATAAAGTAATTTGGCTTATAAGTCGAAATTTACTAAGTCCAGGCGACCACTATAACCACCACTATCGCGACCACTATCAGTACGCTACTGATCTTAGCGCCGCGAGTGACAGAAAAATGTACTATTCTCTGGGTTCATTTTTATGTACATAAATATCGTGAAAAAGCCTATACCGTTCGGACTCCTATATCTATACTCCGTGATAAGCACGTTAAAATACCCGTGTATGAATAATTAAAGTCAACAAATATTAAATAAATTATATTCATTCAAAACAAAGTACGAAAAAATAAAGAAACAAGTCTATTAATTGGAAAATAAATCTTTTCGGTCGAATATAATAATGTTATCTCTACAAAAAGGAACAACGAGACAGTGTGGTCAGGGGGTCATCACTTCCTTGTATAAGCTTGGCAAACTTTTTTGTACAACCGCGCTAGGATGGCGCTGTAAACCGACAGCAGATTACTATAATAGAGCTGCCATTGGTGGGTTTGAATCCCAAATTAAAAAGGTTTGCGGCAAAGATAAAGTTACCGGGAAATTCAAATTTAATATTTCTTATTTCAAATATAACTTTAAATAAATAAAATACAAATTTTATTCGCAACATAGTATATTCGTATCTTCATATAATGAAATACATACTGTACAATACAACACAATAATTATTATAAATTTAACGATTACAGTAACAAGAAAAAATATCCAATACTTGACTGAATTATATAATTTCATTTTCTTATAATTATGACAATAAAGTTGAATGTTTCAAATAAATATTAAGGAAAGTTTATCAAATTTCGTAAGTGTTAATAATTAGCCCAATAAACATGATAAATTATATGACCATAATAATATGACCACAAATAAGAATAACGGTCATAATAATAATAATATCAATAATATCATCTAACTCAGTGAAGTAAGTCAAATGTTTCCTTCAGAACGAGGGAAGTGCAAGAACATCAATAATACTTAAAAATAATTGAAACCATAATTATGAAATAACAATAAAAAGAATAATACTAATAATAATTTGGATGTAATGAATATTAATTATCCTTAGAAATATGGTATATTTCCTGATGGTTATTGAAGAATCCTTCCCCTTATTATTGAGCTTAACTACACTGACGAAGATCTAACTCGTGAAGTGATGATAATAATAATAGTAATAATAATAATAAATTGTAAAAATAATAATAATGATAGATAATAATAATAATACTTAAAAATAATTGACACGATAATTATGTTGAAAATATTAAAAATAATAATAATAATAATAAACGTAAAAAAATTGTATCAACAACAACAATAATAATCTTAATGGACCCTCCTCGAGCTTGCTCGAGCTTTCATTTCGCGGATGAAACGTTTGCAATACCATGGGATACTGATACAACAAACAGCCTCAACAATGCACTTCTTGACTGTACCAATCAATTCTGTCGCTAAGAATCACAGCGAGCTGCTCCCGAAGCCCCGTATCCTTCAATTTTGTAGGCATTAATTGCTCCACAAGAGTTATCCCATGACCAACCGAGACAACTAGATTTTCAGATGGATAAACTGAATTCGATTGGTCATCTCTGTTTTCCACACCAAGGGCGTCAATCCATGTACCAAGTCTGTAATAACAACGAATAATTAATAAATTGATTGGTCAAATAATTGTGTTAATTGTTAAAGCATTCAATAAGATATCACGATATTATTATATTACATCTGATTTGTCGTTCGTATTTGAGCACTTATTAAACCAACAACGACCATCAGCTAAAATTTCAATAAATTATTTAATTGAACATACGAACAGTATCACCACTGTTTTCCCGTTTATAAATAAACAGCGGTTACTTAGACGGCGTTCACTTACTTATAGGATTTTTTGGGAAACAATGTGTAATCCATGTCCTCTTGACTCCCACATAATATACATCTCCCTAAAATATAAAATAAAGTCGTTTAAAATAACAAGACCTATTTATGTGTTATACTATTAAAAGAAATACTTACAGTTTCTTTGCGACATCACAGAAAAACCAACACAAAAATCAAAAGTATTTAAAAAAAACAACACACACAACAAAAACAAAAACAAATAATCAACAAATATACAAAACAAAACAAGCGATCGTTCAATTCTTTAATTTTATCAATGCAATTGCACAATTAACAAACACAATTAATGTGACAATTAATAATAAAATTTGCTGAATTTGCAATATGTTGATGACCATTCATAACGACGCAATTTGAATTGCGCGCCTTTAAATGAAAGCCATCTTTAAACGTAAACACGAACTATCCACACGACGGCTCACTAGCGCCATCCTAGTGCGGTCGACCATAAATCACGTGACCCTAGCCAAGGCTGTCCATTTAACTGAAGGGGCCCTGGTGTTGTTATGGAGTATGTAAGAGTGATACACGGTATAAATCATCATTTAAAGGGAATACATATTATTTTATCAATTTTTGATTTACTTTTTAATTACAATATAATTATAATTATTATTTGTTTTTATTTTTTTTATATAATACATAATTACTGTACCTTACTCTCAATTAGGTCACCTTTTTTTCCCTTTTTTCCCCTTTTTGTGGACGTCTATTACACTTCAACCACTTTTTTAATTATTCACAATTATATGCTTTCACAAAGTTATCAATCAGTGAAACACCATCCATGATTTTCTCGAATAAATGATTTGTTTGTACAGATAATATTGCTTTTACATACATTGTTGATCAAAACTGTACGAAACTTTTGAATTGCCGCCATTTCAATATGGCGACTACGCTTGCGCACATCACACGGTGAAAAGGTCTATTACAAGCGTGGAGGGAGTATTAACTGGAGGGAGCATAGCCTATCTTTCCTGTGTTATGAAAGTGACGCCAGTCGAACGACCCTACAGAGACCTTTTATGGCCGCTTCTGCTGCAATGAGCATGAGTAAATCCATCTAACAATTCGCCTTTTTGTGCACAGTGGCGTGGTGTCCTGTGGCATTTGTCTAGTGTGTTTATAATAAGGGTCATACTACGTTGGCATTACTGGTTCCCATTCGTGTCCAGTGTGTGCGTTGTTTTCATAAATTGAGAGGTAATCATTAGATATTTTTAACACTACCCAGGAAAAAATGTTTTTATCTGATCATTTATGACTATTTATAGTTATTTATAAATCATATATAAATCATATATATTTATTTATGATTTATATATGACTTATATATGATTTTATATAATCATTTATAGATTAATGTATAATTGGATCTGATTATTTCTGTACTAATGCACCATGTATCCGGTTATATATGGATTCATACATAATTATACATAGGTTCGTGTAGAACTATATCTAGTCATATATAAGTTTATATATGATTATTCATAATCATATCCGATCAATGTACAGTCATGTATGGTTGGATTTAATCTTGTCTGTAACAGTGCGTCTTGTATGTCATTATATATAGACTCATATATAATTATATATAGAGTTACATATGATTATATATAATCTTACCTGATCAATATTAACTCTGTATCTGTTCATAAATGGTTGTAAATCAGCATGTGAAAATCTATACATAATTATATATAACCCTATATATAATTATATAAAAATTAGTATAAATAATATATGATTGGCTCTAATGGAGATCTTAGCATAATGTCACACATACACAGATAAAGAGAGAAAGACATTTTCGCAGTTGTTTTTTGGAATTAGTATGTAAACATCTTAAATTTTCATGTCAATTTTTATACGTATAATACATCTTTATAATACAAATTTTATTCGCGGTTAACGTAAGTTAATCATTAATGACATCATGTCGCCCGGATTCTTATTTTAGGGTAAAAATTCGTAAATAACCGGCTGCTAATACTATTTTTGAGAACGCGTTGACTTTTTTTTGGTTAGGTCATAATATGGAAAAGAAAATTCGAGTCTTCCACTAATACAATTTTGTGTTGTAATTTTGCCAGTCAATTGTTAAATTTCATTTGTGATTAAGAATATTTAGGTTTTTTAAAAGTTTGTTTGTTAACGTATATCCTTAGAGTGTTCATATAATACAGTATTAAAACGCACTAGTTGGAAACTTTGAAGAAAAAAAGCTTCCAACTTTTCTACATGACGTATATAGTAATAATTCGACCATAATTGTAAGCAATGAGATGGCTCAAAGGTTAAGGTTCGCAGTTTCCACCTAAATGGTCGAGGTTCGATCCCGTATGCAGCCTACATTCTTTTTTAAAATAGATATGTTTATGTATAATAATGCATAAGTAGATATGCTTAGACATGGCCATTTTTTTGGATCTAATCATATATAATTAACTTGTATGATTATATATGATTCGACAAAATATTTTTTCCTGGGTAAATTGTAATTACACAATACCCCTTAGAAAAACACAAGCCCACGCCACTGGTGACAGTCGCCATATTGAGAGACCTTTTATTATGTGGCGGCAAAATAACGCGGATCACATTTTTCAAACTATGCTCCCTCCAGTTAATACTCCCTCCACGATTACAAGAAGTGTGGCGGCGTCATCTGCATCGCGTACTGTATTGGTTTTTACATCCAGTATGGAACCAGTTGATAGGAATTTTTTGACCAATTTTCGAGCACCTCTCTTTGAGATGTAAATATTCGGAAACTTTTGATTAAATTCTTCGACAACTCGACGGATCGTTTTATTTCCTGAATTAGGTAAATGCGTTGGTTTTTTGACAATATTTTCAACAATTACGGCTAATGAAAATAAATAAATAATGGCAATTACCATGACAACGCAAACTTACTTTTTGGGACTTAGAAAAATTTTCAACTGAAACGAACAATTTTACATTTTTTTCTGAAACTAAAAGTAAATTTGAAAAGGTTAAAACTGAAATGGCCGTTTCGGGACAAGCAAAAATTTTTATCACAAATAAAAAAAGTAAAACGCAAAATAAAAAAGTTTTTCCTCTTTGGAACTCGATTCGTGGACATACTGTATAATTATAAAATCTAAATTTCAGATGTATATCCTGTATTAAGATTACCACCAAGACGACTAATTCCAAAATGGCAACAGTTTAAAGTTTTTTCGAATGAAATGATTGTCTTAATAATAATTACAATCATAATATCCGATTGTGTATTATCGTTAATGGCAAAACAACCATTAATCGAATCATTTTTTCGTATGTATCAATTAGCTTTCCAACTGTCATTGAATTTATTACCAAGAGAATGGAAATTGCGGATTTATGTTATGTTTTTATTTTTCTTCGTAATGATAATATCCGCTGGGTATTTGAGTGTTTTAAGTGGTGTGTTTACAAAACCATCATTGGAACCGAAAATTAAAACACTACAACAATTTTTCGATTCTGATATACAATTAAAAGCACGTCCAAATACAATAAAAGATCTGAAATACAGAGTTATTGAAAATAGAAGGAAACCATGGCCAAAAGACAAATTCATTATACAGAATATAAATGAATATGATGATTTTAGATCAACAAATGACAGTTATGCAATGGTAACGTTAATAATAAACTCACAACAACATATTCTCCAACATTCTCAAATATTACCTCTTGTAAGTACTTTACATGGTATCCCTATCAAGAAGAGCATTGTAATAATAATATTACAATCTATGAAATTTTCAATAAGGATCTATTGAAGAACTTTCAAAATAAATTACCAAAGAAATTAAACAATTGTACATTACGTGTTGCACGTCACACTGAGGATAGACGGCCACTTGTTCGATTTATGGATCAAATTGGTGCATGCATAAATGCAACACTTGACTATGTAAATGATGATGGTCTTAATCCAAGGATTTTATCCCGTAAATATCATCATTATGAACATCTTCCTATTAACATGAAAAAAATGAATGTGATTCTAATTCTGTTTGGGGTATTTATAATCTCCGGTTTAGAAGATTTACATTCTACGTTTGTATTCAATGGTAAATATTTCAAAATAAATTCATATAGTGTTACTTTCAAGTCATCCCTCTAAAGCACATTTGCAGGATAGGCATTCCATCTAGATGGATAGTAAGGATTTCGTTACCGCCCACTATTTAAATTTGTACAGGATGACTAGTTGTCTTTTTGTATTAGGTACAGGTTATCTTCTATAAGCAGAATCTTTACAAAGTAATTGATAAGACATTCCTTTACTGTTTTTTTGAGAGTAATCAGATGGTGTGACTTTTGGTCCATTTAATTATTGCCATTTATTCATTTTTTTTTACTATGTTGAAGACACTCTTTATTTCGTATTATAGGTACTATTAAAAAATTGAGAACGTTTCTAGTGCAGTTTTTAATGCTGATTTTATTTATTGAGCTCAATTTTCTGTAGGTTTTGCATTTTTTAAGATAGCAGATGTTTGTCATGTATAACTCCATTTTATTATTTTTATCTATCTCTTTTTTTGACTCACACAGAAAATTTAACGGTGGACGTTAGCAAATTTCATCCTATCCACTTATACGGAATGCCTACTCCGTATATGAAGGCATTATAATTGTGAAATCTGCATTTCAGATGTACGTTTTGTATTACTGTTACCACCAAGACGACTAATTCCAAAATGGCAACAGTTTAAAGTTTTTTCGAATGAAATGATTGTCTTAATAATAATTACAATCATAATATCCGGTTGTGTATTATCGTTGATGACAAAACAACCATTAATCGAATCATTTTTTCGTATGTATCAATTATCTCTACAACTGTCATTGAATTTATTACCAAGAGAATGGAAATTGCGGATTTATTTTATGTTTTTATTATTTTTCGTAATGATAATATCCGCTGGGTATTTGAGTGTTTTAAGTGGTGTATTTACAAAACCATCATTGGAACCGAAAATTAAAACACTACAAGACTTTTTTGAATCCGATATACCGATAAAGGCATACGAAGTACCACTAGAACGTATGAAAGAGAAAATGGCTAAAACTACGAAGCAACCATGGCCAAAGGGAAAATTCATTTTATGGAATCCAAACGAAGATGACGACATTAACTTAGAAAATAAAAGTTACGCAACATTAACGCTATTAGTGCGCCCCAGCAAATATATCCTCGATCATTCTGACGTGTTACCTATTGTAAGTAATCAAGCATTTCTTTTGATTACCATTATTAATTGTTTGACAATCTATCGAAAAATATAGGGTGGTCGGCTACCTGGTGGTTTCATTTATCGACCACGTCTCCATTTAAACAATCTGATCGACCATCATATTAGAAATATTGATGAAATGGGTTTTATGAATTATTTTACGAATCCTTTAAAACTAAAGAGGTTACTTGGATTGGATCACATAATACATGAAAATGTGATTGTTTTAACTCTTTTTGATCTTTCTGGTATTTTCGTTATTTGGTTGTATGGTTTAATATTCGCTACAATTGCTTTTATATTCGAAATTATCGAATATAAAAGACAATTAAAATTACGCAGAATATTACAAATAAAATTACGCAGTAGATAATGTTAAAAAATCAATCAATAATTGTAATGATTTGATAATAATTAAAAGAAAGAAAATATCAATTTTCTCAATTACTTCTGTTTTTGATTAGACCCTTTCAATGTTTGATAAAATTTAACAAAAAAAAACAAACCTAAAATTGTCTGTTAAATAATATTTCTTAATATATGTGCTGTGCCAAATATTACCGTTTTTTGCAGTAAAATATAGGTACACAATGTTTTTGTTATTGTTACCAGGAATTTCTATTTTAAACAATTTTTGCTTGTTGTTCCATGATTATCGTTAAATTGAAAATAAAGTTGTTGAATATTATTTTTAGTAGCTTCCAGTATAGAGTAAGACTTACTAGTGAAGAAAAGTGTCTCTTTTCGTCACTAGTGAAGAAATGTGTCACTTTACCATAGAATTACTATAATAGTCAACTTTCAACTGTTAGTATTGAAAAAATAAAATTTTTGACAGAAAAGAAAAATGATTCAATAATTACGAAATAATACAATTTTCCTAATATTAACCACACATAAGCGGTGGGATAGCGTTTACATGGCAATAATAGGGTTTTTAATAGCCTTCGCCGGTTCTCGGAATTGTTGATAGATTTTTGTAAAATTGAAATAGACTAGATGTAAATAATTTGGATTCTCTTCCAAATCGATCAACGGTAGATAATATTTGTGAGCCTCTTCGTAATTTTCTAAATGATAGTAACAGTGGCCTATCAATGATAATAGAGCCGTATGCTGAAAATTTTGTCTGATCAAAAAATGTTTAAATAGAAAGTTTTCAAAATTACATCTTCCAACATTTCTCTTGATGCCTCCAAATATCTTAAAGCATCAACATATTGTTGTTTAAAATAATAAATCACACCTAATAGATAATGGGTAGCATTAATATGTTCTGTCTCTAAAGCTAAAGCCTCTTCAGCCCACTAAAAGTAGAAAATTGTGATTATTAAAAAAAAAATCTTTTTCAGTTCAATACCTCAAACATATTGAGTTTTATCAATAAAATACAAGTACGCAGAAACGGGCTATTTGGTAAATTTGTAATTGTCCAAATCAAATCATCACCTTCTAGACATGCATCATTGATTTGCGGATGTTCCATGTTGTTTTTAGCATTTTCTTGGCATAATTCCGCAACTTCGTTATTGCCGGTTCTACGATTAAACAAACAATAAACACCCCAACCTAAATTCAGAGTGTGATTAGTTTTGGAAAAAAATCGACGATAAGACTACCTTCAACCCATTCAGTTTCGCGTTCTAACAACAACGAAAAGCATTCTTTTGCTTCTGCAATTTGTTCTCTATCCGACAATAACAACGATTTTATTAACAAACTTAAACGATTCTGATCGTTTAAACATAACGCTTTCTCTATACAAGTGTAAGCCTTTTCTTTTTCATCACAAAAAATTTGAAGAATTCCATAATTCAACCAAGTATTTGGATCGTTCTCATTTTCAACAATCAACTACAATCGATAATCATAAATAATTCATAAAATTATTACTGAAACAACTACCTCTAATAGATATTTACTAGCTAATCGATGATTGTATAAATCGATCGCTTGTTGAGCATAAAATCGAATTCTATCAAAATATGTTTTCGTTTCAACATCGTCATTCACAATAAAATTGAATTCTTTTAGAATCTCATAAAATATATCTTCACCAAATTGTTGAAATAATTGTTTATTATTATCATCATCATTAATATCATTTTGTAAAATACGAAGTATTACTTGTGTCAGTAAATAAACGATATTTTGATAACAGCCAATTCGTCGTAAATATGTTAAAAACCCGATTTATGATTACCTAAATACCAAAAAAAAACTAAAATAAGAAAAAATTGTATTGGTTTGTTCTTTTTTGTGGCAAAAATTTTATTTGTTGGTTCTTGTATTTAGGAAAATGATTCCATAATAATAATTGTTTACTTGACGACGGGCTATTATAGCATTGTGATGGCGTTATGAAAAATAATCGCCCCCCTGCTATGATAAACAACTTTTCATTAAACTTGTCATTAAACATGTGATCATAACCTCAATGTTTTAAATGAAGAAAAATTTTAAAAAATCCAAAAATAAAGTTAAATTGCTTCTTTTACTTATGGCATAGACTCATGATTGCACCACGGGCGTTATGAGCATAACGCCCTCGGGCCATACATTCTCGACACTCTGGCGTTATTTGCCTCATAACGTCCTTGATACTACTATAAAAAAATGCAAATATGATTAATTTATAATTGTAGAGAAAAAAACGTGTGCTTTAGTTTGGATTATGATGATTTCTAATTGAACACCCCCAAATTTCAGCACCTCCATGACCTAGAAATATTATCAATTTTTGTTATCTTTTCGATTTATTCATGTGTTTTTATGTGGGAGTATTACTAATGAACGATTTATTCAAATATTGGAAATAATGGTTGTAAACAATTGTTGATGAATAATACAAGGGTAAAATCGACATACAGGATGTCTCACGTAACTGTTTCCTCGCGAATGTCTCGCTGGTTTGTGAATAGATCTCAACGGAAAAAATACAACAGCTAGTAAGTTTTGCAATTCATGCAAGAATAAAAACTTCAGCTTCAAAGATGGTCTTCTTTTAAGAACACCCTTAACTATTAACAAAATATTGATTAATAAATAAATGATTAAAATCTTGGGAAACGAAACAAAACTAGTGGTTGCCAAAACATTAACGTTTCTATAGAATAAAAACTGATAATCGAAGAGAGGTTACAAACGAGGGAGCCTCAGTTTGCATTCGGTTGGTCAGTTGTTATTAAACAAAAATCTCGATAAAATACGAAATGGGTCGTTTTTAATAATTTTAATAATCTTTATGAAATTTCCGTTAAGTTTTCAATTATATCCGGTGCCCGCATAAATGAGAAAGTCTGATAAATGCAACGAAAACTGTAAAATTTATCTTTCAGCGTCCTGCAGCAGCGTTTACAGCTAAAGACTTTTTTCAGAAGCTGGCCTAGTATATGAAGACAAGCGAAACCGTTTGTTGCTTCATAATGCAGAGAAATTGGTATTAATTCATCATAATTTGCCCTTAGTGCAATACCAGTATTAATTTTCTTTGTTGTGTAATAAAAATGATGATTTTATTTGTGATGTGGATTAAAAATTAATGTAATTAGTACGAAATTAGAGCGAATATTACATAATTAGCATCAAGTACTTGTTGCCAATAGTAGCAACAACAATAACAACATTAATTTTTGTGATTGTATTGAATTATCGACATTTTTTTCAATTTGTCGTACATGTACTTAATGAAATTTCATCTACCTTCTAATGTTTCTAGTCATTTTAACAGAAATACGAAAATTCATACAACTGCAAAATATCCAATCTTACATTTGAATAGTAACAAATTAAACAAAATATTAAAGTGACAAATTTATTAAGAGGCTGATTTTTAATTAATGTTTAATTAAGTTATTTTTGGAAACTCCAAAATTCTTGTCTGTCTTTCTCCTACACCGATCAGTATCAATCATACTGTGTCTGAGAAAACCGTTTTTATCACAACTAAGATAGCAGATACTTGGCATCTCGTTCGTAAATTTTCACATACCACAATGGGTTCTAACAAATAAAGACAGCATGTTCATTATGTTGACCAAGGATGGGTCAAATTTACATCTCCATTCTATTATATAATTTTATATTGATTCATGTACAAATTATAACACTGGACGGTAACGAAATTCTTCCTATCCAACTAAATAAAATGCCTACACTGTACCTATATGAAACACTGTAGTGTTTCATATGAAATTTAGATTTTATAATTATATATAATTATATATAATTATAAAATCTAAATTTCAGATGTATATCCTGTATTAAGATTACCACCAAGACGACTTATTCCAAAATGGCAACAGTTTGATGTTTAAAAAATGAAAATTGCGGATTTATGTTATGTTTTTATTTTTCTTCGTAATGATAATATCCGCTGGGTATTTGAGTGTTTTAAGTGGTGTGTTTACAAAACCATCATTGGAACCGCAAATTAAAACACTACAACAATTTTTTGATTCTGATGTACGATTAAAGGCAATCTCAACAACAATAGATAATCTGAAATACCGAGTTATTGAAAATAGAAGGAAACCATGGCCAAAAGACAAATTCATTATCCAGAATATAAATGAAGATGATGATTTTGGATCAACAAATGACAGTTATGCAACGGCAACGTTAATAATAAACTCACAACAACATATTCTCCAACATTCTCAAATATTACCTCTTGTAAGTAAATAAGCATTCCAATTTTATTATTATTTAATAATTGCTCTACAATCTTCAAAATAAAGGAGTACCGATACCCTGCTGGTTTCATATATCGACAACATCTCCATTTAGATAATTTGATAGATTGGCATATTAGAAATATTGATGAAAAAGGTTTGATTGACTATGAGGATTCTTTAATACAAAAGAAGGCTATTGCATTGGATGCAATAAAACATGAAAATGTGATTGTTTTAACACTTTTTGATCTTTCTGGTGTTTTCGTTATTTGGTTGTATGGTTTGATATTGGCTTCAGTTGTTTTAACATTTGAAATTATCCATTACAAACGAGAACACAAAATTAATGAAATTACGAAGAATGCGAAGGAAACAATGTTTCGTATAATCAGTTTCAAAAATTTTCAAATGTATACTATTACAAAGTAATGATTTTACAATTACTATGAAATTACAAATAGTCTTATATAATAAGCATAAAGTCTTTGTTGGCAATAGTAACAACTACAATAACAACATTAATTTTTGTTATTACCCGATGAAAAAAGATTATATACAATTGTATACAAATTATATATAAATTGAATAGAGAAAATGTCCCGATCCAATTATATAGAATACAATTCTATACAATTGGATCGGGCCAGTTTCTCTATCCAATCTATATATAGATAATTTGCATACAATTATATATAATCTTTTTTCATCGGGTAGGTAACCTAATTATACACAATCCTATGTATTTACTTATCCAATTTATTAATAAAGTATATTGCTTAAGTGGAAAAATTATCAATGTTTTGGAATCGGTCAACTACTGGAACATCCCAGTCAATCACTGGTGTTGTCGCCTTATCTGCATTCTAAAGTGATTTTTGATGTAATCTCGATAATAATTTAAATAAATAACATCACATATCTGCCGATTTCCAAGTATTCATGCCTGGCGCGACGCAATAGTTATTCCAATTTTCTTCGAAAAATTTCACATTGTCGTACATATCACCGTTTTCTATCTTCAACGGTGATGGAACAGGCACATCTTGTTTGTGGGGATTTGTTTGTTGTTCAATTTGCTGTTGTATCAATGCCTCTAACATTTTTATATTTATTTATATAGAATTCATATAATTACATATAGTTTATATACAATTATATAGAATTATATAGACGTATATATAATTGTATACAATTACATAGAATCTCATTATATTATTTAGGAGTTTTATATATAATTCTATATAATTGTATATGAATTATATCCATTTATATATGGATTAGGTATATATAAATATATATAATTGTATATAATACACTTATATATAATCTTTTTTCATCGGGTACTGATATTTTTTCAATATTTCGGTCATTTATGTAATGAAATTTCACTGACCTTTATTCTTATTATTTTTCCATTGTAATTTAATATAATTTTGAAGCGATTACTTATATAAAATAAGCCAATACCGAAAACAAATGAGGCTACGAATCATTTTATACATCAGTTGATTCCTATCAGTTGACCAGTGCAAATCATTTCAATATGAGTTCTGTTTTAATAATTTTAATAATTTCTATGAAATTTTCATTATATTTACAAATAAATCTGATGAATTTAAATAATACAAAACTATCATTAAAAGAATCACTTAAATTTCGTAATGACGATCAAATAACGTACGCCACATCCAGTGAGTGTGTTGAAGAATTTAATGAAATATTTGTAAATGATCAACCACATATAATCTATAATTTTAATCAAACTTATCACCAAAATACAGAAGTGAATTACATTGACTACGATTATTATGTAATTTTTGATAAAGATTGGGCCACTTTAAATTATACACTTTACCAATTGTTGGAAAACAACAATTTAAAAGTTCACGGCAAATATTTGATAATTCTTCAACAATTATTAAATCGAAATGAGATTGCTTATAATTTCGAATTGTTATTTAAAGAACTCGATATTTATAATGTCATTTTAATGATTAAGAATCAAACGTACTTTACATGGTATCCCTATCAAGAAGAGCATTGTAATAATAATATTACAATCTATCAAATTTTCAATAAGGATCTATTGAAGAACTTTCAAAATAAATTACCAAAGAAATTAAACAATTGTACATTACGTGTTGCACGTCACACTGAGGATAAACGGCCAGTTATTCGATTTATGGATCAAATTGGTGCATGTATAAATGCAACACTTGACTATGTAAATGATGATGGTCTTAATCCAAGGATTATAGCCCGTAAAGATCCTGATAATGACCTTCTTCTTTTTGTTAACATGAAAAAAATGAATGTGATTCTAATTCTGTTTGGGGTATTTATAATCTCCGCTTTCGAAGATTCACATTCTACGTTTGTATTCAATGGTAAATATTTCAAAATAAATTCATATAGTGTTACTTTCAAGTCATCCCTCTAAAGCACATTTGCAGGATAGGCATTCCATCTAGATGGATAGTAAGGATTTCGTTACCGCCCACTATTTGAATTTGTACAGGATGACTAGTTGTCTTTTTGTATTAGGTACAGGTTATCTTCTATAAGCAGAATCTTTACAAAGTAATTGATAAGACATTCCTTTACTGTTTTTTTGAGAGTAATCAGATGGTGTGACTTTTGGTCCATTTAATTATTGCCATTTATTCGTTATTTTTTTTACTATGTTGAAGATACTCTATATTTCGTATTATACTATTAAAAAATTGAGAATGTTTATTAAATTGTTTCTAATGCACTTTTTAATGCTGATTTTATTTATTGAGCTCAATTTGCTGTAGTTTTTGCCTTTTTTAAGATAGCAGATGTTTGTCATTTACAACTCCATCTTATTATATTTATCTATCTCTTTTTTTGACTCACACAAAAAATTTAAGAGTACTTATGGTTCCTATTAGTTCCCGTGGTAATCGCATTTGACGTTTTTTGGCTACAATTTAGAAGTTGAAGAGAAGGTCGATCTAGAATCCAATAACTATGTTAATTGTGTGGGGCGCGAGGGTTTTTTTTTTGAATATGCATTTAGTTTTTCCAAGAACATGCAAATATAGTGGTTTTAGTGGGCTTCCAATTTTCCTTTTTTTTGCGTTCACTTTTTAATATAATTAAATAAAATTTACTCATCTAACTAGATCAATCTATTCTACAGGGCGCTAGGGTTTTTTTTCTGAAAAATGTTATCCGTTTTCCGGAAAATGGATTTTAAAGCGAAGACTGTCAGATTTTCAACCAATACAATTATTCTTCTCTTATACATCGTTGAGAGAAATGCTTATGCATCCAGCAATACGAGCACAAATTCTTATGTGAGTGGAACAAAGATTCACAAAATAGATGAAACAGATATACAAGGAGTTGGTCCTTCTACCCTGCCAAGCCCCACCCTCATCATAAATATTACCTTCTCTTACTCAAAATAGTAGAGATATGAATTTTAGATTTAGAAGATCTTGGAAGTTCTAGTCTGACAAAGTGCGAAATACTGGCTATCTTTGTTGTGATTAGAAATTTTTGTAACGAATACATAGATCTATAAATTTGCTGAGAAGGACAACAATAAAGTCTACGAGTTGGCCTCTTACGGTGTTTTATACATATTGTTGAAATTATTATGAACCGGATAAATATACTAAGAAAAATAATGATCTTAATTACCAATAATTTAGTTCATCTGAAACCTTTTATCACTTATCAGTTATAGATAATGGGCTGTAATGAGCTAACAATAAATACTAAACGAACAAAACAATTAATATTGTGTTTAATATTATTTAATGCACTCATTATTATTAGCATAATAAAATCAAGAAATAAACAATTGAGATTGTTTCGGTCTAAGGGCGTCCCTAATTGAAAACATATGTTGGAAGTTCCCGGTATATTCAGAATACAACAGATGTTAAATTTTTCTAGAAATGCTTCAAAAATTGACGCTCTGGTCCATTTTACGATATCGTTCTTTCTTATATCTGTTTACTGTATCACATCAAAACATGAAATTGTTTCTCGTGATGGTCTAATTAGGGTACCTGATCACTAATTCAAAATTAATATTCTTGGAAATTTTCAACAGTTGTAAGTAGGGTACTATCGTTCAGATAAAAAATTATTGCTATTTTTTAAGATCAAATAATCGTGACTTTTTAATTGTTTTCCTAATTTGTTGGTTAGTTGATTTATTTCTTACTATGTTGAGGGCAAATTTTTATAATTCATTGAAGGAATTTGTAATCGACATTCGCGCTTCTCCTAGTATGTTTACAACAAAAGCAGCCAACAAAACGACCATCGCTTTTTCTTTATTTATACTTTTGTCTTCTTCTTGCTCAGGCATCAGTTGGTGATACCAACGAGAAGTGAATCAATTGGGCAAACATAGTACCTGAAATACAAACCTGACGCGATTTGTCCACCTTCACTCGTTACTATTTTATATCTTCTGTATCACATCAAAACATGAAATTGTTTCTCGTAATGGCCTAATTAGGGTACCTGATCATTAATTCAAAATTAATTAATTGCGTATAGTAATCGTTTTTTTTTAATAAAAGCAAAATTCCGTTTATTATATTTTTATTCCACAACAAAGATAACTTCAATTCTTAGAATATGTTGGAATGAGTAAGTTCCCATGTAAAATTACTGAACAGGTAAAAGACAGAAATATTATTATTTACATAAAGTTTTATGTTTAGCTTGTCTATTCGACACTGATAACTGGTATAATTGAAAGTAGTGCTAATTATTTTTATTTTGTTGATTTTATTTTGTAAAGCAACATTACACAAAAAAAAACAAGTGTGCGTATAAACAAATCGCCTACTTTTGTATTATTGTAGATGGCAACTGTTGGATAGATATCAACTTACGCCATTTTCAATATAAGCGTCTATTATCCAAAAAACCCATCCTTTTCCATACGGACAGTTTTTGAGGCCACACCCTCCTGTTTAGTCTAGCTAACCCACCTTACAATTTACGGTTGCCCGGTTGCCTACTCTGAGTAGTTCAGTTTTCTACCGCTAATTGTACCATGAAGTATAATTTACCCACAATAACCAGTGGGCGTTAGCAAATTTCTTCCTATCCACCTATATGGAATGCCTACTCTGTATATGAAGGCATTATAATTGTGAAATCTGCATTTCAGATGTACGTTTTGTATTACTGTTACCACCAAGACGACTAATTCCAAAATGGCAACAATTTAAAGTATTCTCGAATGAAATGATTGTTTTAATAATAATTACAATAATAATATCCGGTTTTGTATTATCGTTGATGACAAAACAACCATTAATCGAATCATTTTTTCGAATGTATCGATTATCTCTACAACTGTCATTGAATTTATTACCAAAAGAATGGAAATTGAGGATTTATACTATGTTTTTATTATTTTTCGTAATGATAATATCCGCTGGGTATTTGAGTGTTTTAAGTGGTGTCTTTACAAAACCATCATTGGAACCGAAAATTAAAACAGAACAAGACTTTTTTGACTCCGATATACCGATAAAGGCATACGAAGTACCACTAGAAAATATGAAAGCTAGGATGGCTGAGACTACGAAGCAACCATGGCCAAAGGGAAAATTCATTTTATGGAATCCAAATGAAGGTGACGACACTGACTTAGAAAATAAAACTTACGCAACATTGAAGCTATTAGCGCGCCCCAGCAAATATATCCTCGATCATTCTGAAGTGTTACCTATTGTAAGTAACCAAGCATTTTTTTTGATTACCATTATTAATTGTTTGACAATCTATCGAAAAATATAGGGTGGTCGGGTACCTGGTGGTTTCATTTATCGACCACGTCTCCATTTAAACAATCTGATCGACCACCATATTAGAAATATTGATGAAATGGGTTTTATGGATTATTTTACGAATCCTTTAAAAATGAGGAGGGTTCTTGGATTGGATCACATAATACATGAAAATGTGATTGTTTTAACTCTTTTTGATCTATCTGGTATTTTCGTTATTTGGTTGTATGGTTTAATATTCGCTACAATTGCTTTTATATTAGAAATTATCGAATATAAAAGACAATTAAAATTACGCAGAATATTACGTAGATAATGTTAAATAATCAATCAATAATTGTAATGATTTAATAATAATTAACACATAGAAATCATTAGTTTTCTCAATTAATTTCGTTTTTGATATTCAATCATTTAAAATGTGCCGAAACTATTGAGAATTTAACAATAAAAGTATTTATTATATGAACTCTTTTATCACTGTTTTTTAATCATTCTTACTACAACAAAATCATGACCACAATGGAATTTTATCACGAAACGACCTGTAGGAGAATAATATTTCGCAAAGTTCTATAAAAGGGAGTTGTGAACTGTGCTTTAGCTCTTAATATTTTTAATTTGAGGATTAACTAGATAAATTATCCCTAGGCATTGCCTTATAGGTCCGATGGCAACTTAAATTTTGTAGAATACCGAATACTCTTTACTTATAATAAGATTTCGTATTTTAGTGCTGACTAAACTCTACCCGAATCAAAATAATCCTCATTTATTGTAGGAAACTATCTTAAATACAACAAAAGAGATACAAGAATTAAAAAAAAAAGGTTAAAAATCCATTGATTTGTTGTAAGACTGTGTCGAAGAAGGAGCCTGCAATATCATCTTTATTGCACTCTCTAGTAAAGTCAAACACGTAAATTCTCTAGGGACGTTCGGATCCGGGAAAACTGGGAACGCAGATGTTCCAGAAAGCTATTTATTTAATTTCATCGTTAAACGCTCCAACACCAGACGCGTAACAATACCGCTCGACTGATTTGTATTTTCACATATTTCACTCCCACAAAAAAAAAAATAACGATTCATCTATAATCTTTTATTAAATCATGTAAATAAAGAAACGAAAGAAAAATCACAATTTTACATAATTTTTTTTGGCAAAAATTACGTCTTTGGCACAAAATTTTCTATAATTTCCGTTTTACGCATCGAGTACATGATTCAAATATGCTATATAACAAATAGCTAAACGTAAAATTTCGATTTTCGACAATTTCTTATCGGGTGGTAATGTTGGTAGTAGTTTTCTTAATTCGGCAAAGGCCACATTGAACGCCTCAACACGGATCCGTTCTCTTGTTGCATGTGCGGTGCGATACTTTTGTGTGGCACGTCGACGCCGTCGACGTTCTTCACGACTCAACGATGCCATATCGTTACTATTATTATTATTATTATTATTATGATTATTTGTATTGGTCTTGTCCCTAGACGAAAATCATAAAAATCGATTTACAATAAATATGCGATATTTCACGAAGAAATATTGCTGGTGTCACAACTCGTTTACAATTCACTTAAATTATTTATATCTATATCGTATTCAGAAATATACGGTCTCGATCGCTATCTACATACAAAACGTTCAAATACGAATTGATCAAGATAGAGTTCGAGATTATGGTGATGATTGATTAAAATCCGTACCGTTTACGTGTTGTAATTGCAACGTTATTATTGCACGATGTGATAATTTGAAGAACCTCACGGCCTTCAGTGCCACCGGTGCTCGTCATGGCATCTTCATTTGAAGATGAACAACACCAGACTTGTATCTCCTTAATTTTTCCTATAAAATATTCAAAGAAATCGCCAGTTATTCGAATTGGATTGTAACGAATTTCTCCCGGGGGTGTTATCCGGAATACCATCGGGAATACAATTGGACACGTGGCCTTAGTTAGCACCCCCGGATTATGTACCCAACCGATTATCAATCATATAAACAACAGCGTAATTAGATTATAATCACACCACCATCACAGAGAAAATAACCCTTTAGTTACCTTTAATTTTCGACACGAGTCAGAGGAGAGAGAGAACTGGATTGTTTCCCAGTTGATGCCACAACTGATAACCGGAAAATTTTCGGTTGTATTAAGGGATGCTGGTTGATGTGGCGCAGCATCCCTTACTGGATACCAACAACAAGACACACCCTTGGACCAATACAAATTCATCTCGCACATCATCAACGCCCCACAATCAATAAAACGTATTGTAGAGAAATTTACGTGAATCTCGTTTTAATAAGAAAAGGTGGAGTTTCTACCGATTTTCCTCAAACAATAATAAAATGGGAAACAGTTGTCGTGGAAATGTGGCGTTTCCAAGGCGAACTATTGATATCGATGCGTGTCGATGGGTAAACTCATCGACAAATAAACAAACAAATAAATAAATAAAAGTGAGATGGCTTTTAATTATTGTGCCAATCAGGTGAGATAAATAATTACAAAACTATTTAAAAAAAATCGTTTAATTTAAACTAAAAATTATAACAAATTTGGCACAATTTTATCGACTAATTCCCGATGTACGACAGCATTAAAACCATTAACAGGATCGGCGGTATACTTTACGGTACGTTTCGTACCATCTGGATCGATCACTGAATAACTACCTTCGACAATATCACCGTTGCGTTGTTCACTTTGACTCTTTCGATCACCAGTTGAACTATCTTCAACATCATAACCGTAAGCGTATTGTGGATGTGGATCGTAATCGGGTACTTTTGGTGGTGGTGCTGGTACTGCACCCACAACTAATAAAACTACGAAAACGAGTAGTGCCTTCAAAGCCATACTTTATCGTTTACTGTTTGTTTAAAAGTAACAATCAAACTGGCTAAGTCGTATTTATATGTGGATTAATTGATAAACCTGCCGCGATATTGCGCAATTTTATCAAAATCGATGGCGTTTTTTGACCGCCTTCCGCATGTATAGGGGGTGTATAGGAAAAAATGTAGACACAAATGGTTCCCAATCTTTTGAGAAATTTTAAGAATCGTGAAAAATTAGTCAAATTTCGGTTATAATTGTTTAAAAACGGCTACAAATCGGGATTGTTGTGTGTCGAAAAAGTAGTCGTTAGAAGACGACAACTTTCACTTTAAAAACGAAATTTATAATAGCAGGAAGAATTGTGCAACTATACCACAACCCTCCAGTCATACAACTTTCCAAAATTACAATCACAACAAAAATAACCACTCTCCGGCCACGAAGGGTTTAATCAATCACACGTTTGACTAGTGAAAGACAGCACAATGCATACATAATTTGCGGCCAGTTTTATTGTAAATTTGTTGGGGGGGCGGTCGTTTTTGTTTTAAAAAAAATTTAAATAAAATCGCAATTTTCCGTCTAATTAAACCCCCAATAATTGGAAGTCATCATCCCTTATTCGTTCCGATTTCAATACGGTTTGCGACTACACTGGTACAGGTGTACACCGATTTTATCCAACCCCCCTTTGAACATGTTTTTTTCTGCTAGTCCGGATCGTTCAGTCAATTTGTTAAAGTTGGAAGACTGTTTAATTCGTGTAATGACACCCGGACACAATTGAATTTCGCACGTGTTATCCGTGAACAACCCTCGATTCCAACAATAAAATAGTGGACTTGTTGTAATCCCTCTTGTAGCAAAATAGTCGAATCGACAAGGGGTTGGTTGTTGTTTTCAACAAAAAAAACACACCCTCTAAATCTGCACCATTTATCATAAGGTATTAAGTTGTGTTTATTTATTTTTAGTATGATAGATTTTTATTATTTTTATTATTTTAATGATGGTGACACAGGGTGGCTTTTGTTTGGTCGATTCGCTGCCAATCGTTTTATATAACAATATATTTTTTTTTGCCTTGTATTTTATTCCAGTACGAATCGCCGTATAGACCGAAACTACTATCGAATTGGGAAATACCGAAAAACTATTTCCACTATCGACCACAGCAACGTAAAGGTGCTACGAGAATTTTAACAAATGATCGTGGCCATTTATTAACAAATGTGAAATCACACCCATCACCATGGGATCATTATCTGGGTACATGTTATATGCCGAACAAAATTGATGTTGCCAATCAATTGAATCAATCATCAAAAACTGTTGATAATGAGAGGCGAATTAGGGAGGGAATTTATGAATTGAAGAAGAAAGAATACATTGAAGATGAGATTCGAGCCAATATTATACCTGTTGAAACACTGCCTCAAGATAATCAACAGGTGAGAAATTGTAAATATTTAGTAAATATCGAGCCAATTTCATTTCAAAATATTGTTCTTTTTCTGATTAAATTAAAGACTAGGAGGTAACGAGTCTGCTAAAATGAGCAATGCAGGGCATCAAGCGACTGCTATGCTCTAGAATAGTTTTTCAGATTTTTCCACTGAAACGGGACAATTTTGAAAACGGAGATTATGTTGAACGGTCATGAAAAACTAATAGATTTTGCTTCTCCAGTTAAACAAATTCAGAATTTTCAACCTACAAACAATTGTTTTCGGATCACTTTTTGGGAAGGCTCTTTTTGCAGGTACACGTAGAAAAAAGTCTTTTATAGACACACCACTGTGGAAGTGCCGACTTCTTACCGGCTAAAAACTTTCCCTTATGCCAAAGAAACGTAACGCAATCCTTTAAGAGTATTGCTCGGCATGTCCAAAAATTTGTGCGCCACTACTTATCCTCAACAAAAACTCACTTCCAGTCCAATTACATCGATAATCATCAAAAAAGGGATTTGAATGGTTTGAGGTGCAAAAGCGCCCAGAGATGCTCTCTCAAACCCTTTTACCTCATCTGTAGGAGTTCTTGTGCGGCGAACAGCCGGCCCAAAAGCGATACAAAAACTAACGCTTTGATTCTCTTTGTTTTATGTTACTGGTAAAAGTAGAATAAACTCATTTACACGCCTGGAGATCTCTTAGAAGAGAAACAACGCTTCTCAACTCAATTCGATGCAAAACTGCCAGAGAAATCGTTAATAAATCAAAATACGAATACGATGCAACAATTTGATAATGATAACGAATTACCAAAACCAATACTCGACACAATCTATAATTTTAATTTAGCTAAACGGCTACATCGCGAAAATCTCGAACACGATCCATTACCGGACACAATAACGGAAACAATTTTAAAGAAACTCGAATTGGACGAACACAATCACATCGAATCGAATTGTGGACCAACCGGTATTGGTTGGAAAGGTTATCCGGGTTATGGTCCGATGAAATGTACCAAATTAAAAGTCTACCGTCCAAAACCGGCAATTCCAAATCATAATGAGACGAATCGATCGAATAATAGTGTGACGAGTTTCGAGAAGAAATGGCGTTTTTTACGTCGCCATAAAGTCGAACCGATCGAATTGGCGATCTGTTGGGATCTATATCCGGAGAATAGTGATGATGAACCGAAACCATCCAAACATATTGATGGGTCGAATGGTTCACAAGCACCGGCTGTATTTTCGTTGGTCAAACAATCGAATAATACTAGAAATAGTTGTGATAATATCAATAATAATAATAATAGTGAGAGAATTTTCGAACGTATCGATAATCAATTGGGAACGGATCGTGGTTTCGTTTTGGAACGTCCAAAGACTTCGGCGCCAATTCAACGGCCGGTCTTCGAAAAGTATGAGGAGAAAAATCGATTTTTCGAACGTTTGAAATTCAATAAGAAACGTTCAAAATCTGCACACGATTTGAATAGTAAACAAGCAACAATTAAAGAGAATTTCAATAAAAGTACACCGAATTTGCAACACACTTGTTGCTGTTGTTGTTCTTGTTGTTATTGTTATTCGAATAATTTGCGATTCCATCAAGATAAGTGTAAAAGTAAACGTTCATGTATGGCATGTGCAATGAAGAATGTCAATATAAATAATAACGATAATAATAATAATAATAATAAGCGGGAATTTAAGATGGCTTTTAAGGCTGGTATACCGCAAAAATGTAGAGTAAGTAATAATAATAATAATTACAAAATACGATTTAATTATAAAGCACCAAAACAAAGAAATCCTTTCAGTCCTAGACGATATACGAACAATAGTTTAGCACCACCGTTTTCATTACAGAAAGATAAAAGTTTTGAATATCCGGAATATTGGAGATTGGCCACAGTATACCAACAATCTTATAAACCAATGCAATATAGGAAACGACCATTGATGGCAACAATTTTCAAATAATACGATTAAGTTGGGCGATTTTTGAAATGTTTTTCTTTCATATAGTAGCTTATCGATAGTAAAACTCTACAATATTCTCCGGGGTTCTTGTGTTCAAAGAGAGAAACATTAGCGAATCCCCTCCATCATTGTGTCTTTGTTGTGGAAGACTGTAGCGCTAACTTGCGGCTAAAAGCTGCAAAATCGTGCAATACAGAATAAGGCATAAAGCAATAAGTGATTTCTACTTGGAAATTAAAAAAACAACTGAAGTTAGTTGAGTTATTACGAGGATTACGGCAGAATTCTGTTGTCAGTTAGAATTTTGTTTGGTGCTCTTAAAGGGTTAATTAATAAGAAGATGAAATGTATTTTTCGGGTTTCTTTTCTCTTGAAATCGACATTCTCCAATTCCAAACAGTTTAGCACAAATTTTATCGCTTCTAGTGTTTGATTTTAAAGGCCATCAAGTCTTCTGTGATTATCTGTAAAGACTTATCCGAAACCTTCTTCGTTTCTATCACTTTCTAGCAAATTATTCACAATACCTTGGCCAACACTTACCTTCTTTATATAATCCATTTTTTTGGGGTTTCTCTGGCGGTTTTTATTTGAAATAACGAAACAACTTCTTGATTTATCAAACAAGTCCTAAGAGGAAATTGTTTTCTGTGAAGCGTTGATCGTGTTGACGTACTAAAGTTACGAGCAAAAAGGAGTTTTGGGATGGTTAAGGGAGGCTCTACCGTATAAGAACGTCAAAAATGTGATTCTGAGGGAGCCCTGAACAATCAGAATTATTGTAGAGTTTTACACTTGTCTTTATCGCGTAGGAAAACTAGAAAATTTTATTACAGTCAAAGATTGTTTCTTTTAACTGTTGAATTCGTTAGTTGAATTTATTACAAGTTTTATAATTGTTTCTGTTTAATATAGATGTTTATTATTAGAAAACGAATATAGGCATAGTTTTTCTCTTATGCTTTTAATTTTACTTAATTAATAAATTATGTGCATTATTATTGTGATTTTTGATTAATTAAATTAGAATACAATTAAAGCATTTATAATTGTTTCCCCTCTATTATTCTGGCCCTACAGTATTGTGTAACAGACGAAATTATAGTAGGTATCGCTGGAAACAAAAAATTCTACATTTTTTGTCCATATTTGGAAAATTCTGATAATTTAATGGTTTACTAAAGGTATTTTCTGAAGAAATCCGCTTAGTTTCCATAGAAACAATAATTTACAGTTTATTCACCGACCAAAAGGTTACTACATTTCGGTTCGTACACGTGAATCTAGTGACAATTCTGGTGATTTTTTGTTTGCATAGGTATACCAAATTTGCGGGTTGAACGTGAATGTCAAACGTCAAGTGTGCAACTGAACGGCCTAAAAATTTCTATATTTCCACATTATACTTGGGGAATTTTTTTGACACATTTGACGTTTAAAAATTCATCTTCAACCAGCAAATATGGTATAAATACGTACTTTGTTTAACGACAACTCTGTCATATCTAGTAACCCTTTGGTCCCTGATTCCACTATACAATGGTTATCATCCGCCTTTGTAGGCAAATGGAGTATGAAGAAAATTTGCAATTATGGAATTTACCGATATTCAATAATTATCACACAAACCTACGAAAGCCTAAGGTCTCGTGAGCTAAACTATCCAGTCGTGAGTAAAGTGTGCCTTTACCCACTTTTACAATAAGTAATTGTATGTATATATAGTAAATTCAGCGAGTAAACGGACTTTTTTTTGTAACTAGATAAGTTACTAATTCTATGGCGCAAAATTCAAAATTACATACAGAATACGGAAATTGTAAAAACAAAATTATAAATAACATAGATAAGATAAATACTCTCAGGCAATGGCGAAAGCCACTTTGATATACAATAAATAGAATAAAAAATTGTCTCACAGCAAATCTCTCGAATGCGTTAGGTTAGAAAGCTGCCAAATACTTAGAAGAGCTACAAAAAGCTGCATTTAGAATTAAATATAGGAAATTTTATTCTATCAAGTTGGTCACTAGACTGTCAAAAAAGTCCGTTCTCGCAGTGAATAGGGTATAGCTTCAAATTACCTGTACCCTCTGTAACCCCTGATACGAAGCATTAATTTTGACCAATGAGAGCGCATGTAGATCAACTGATGACGTACTTTCAATAGATGTCCACGATAGTGATGTCCTTCAGGTGATCGGAAGTAGGCAATCAAACAAACAAACGCCGGGAACGGCTACCCCTCAAGTGAGTAAGTTTGGTTGCCTATCTTCGACATCTGTTTGATATCCTATATGGATACTCGACATATAAAGCCACCCGTATCTCATGGGGGTTGGTAGAGTTGTAAACACTGCGGTTATCACCTTAATTTTTCATTTTACCTTATCTATGGACAGTGTAAAAATTGACGTGCTTGGCGTAATTTTTAAACACACAGCCTGTATATAGTAACTTTTTAAACGTCATCTAGTGACTTTTCATATTTTAATATGGCGACACTGCTCTCATATCGTACGTCAAGTGTGTTGAATGTAAGTTCGTTTTATTAGAATTTTTTTTTTAAATATTCATTTATTTTCTTATAAATTATGATAATTTAGTAAATAACAAAAATGGCTACCTCAAAAACAACAAATACTTATAACAGGCAAAATTGGGAAGATTCAGTAAGTTATAAAAAATTAAATAATTATGTACCTAACCTCACTATTCGTTTCTAGGATTTTCCAATTTTGTGCCAAACATGTTTAGGTGATAATCCTTATATTCGTATGGTAATTCTATAAAAATCCATCAGTTTTTTTTTAATTATTATATTTAATCAAAAGAATTGTATTGTAGACGAAAGAGAAATATGGTAAAGAATGTAAGATATGTGCGAGACCTTTCACAGTATTCAGGTGGTGTCCGGGGGCACGAATGCGTTTTAAAAAGACCGAAGTCTGTCAGACTTGTAGTAAATTGAAGAATGTGTGCCAGACATGTCTACTAGATTTAGAATATGGTCTACCGATTCAAGTGCGTGATGCTGCATTGAAATTAAAAGACGATCTACCCAAGAGTGAAGTTAACAAGGAATATTATATACAGAATATGGAGCGTGAGGTAAGTAAGAATAAAATAAACATTATATCGAAGATTTACTTTAACTTGTTGCCCTACGGAACAAACAATTCGATATTCATTCGGGCACCAACAAATACAATACTGATGATTCATTTTTTTCTATTTCCAGTTGGAACGTTCCGATGCTGGCGCTTTAAATAGCAAATTAAACGAACCCAACGATCTGTTGATGCGTTTAGCACGCACAGCACCCTATTATAAACGTAACCGTCCGCATGTTTGTTCGTTTTGGGTGAAAGGTGAATGTCGACGTGGTGAAGAATGTCCCTATCGTCATGAGAAACCAACAGATCCAGAGGATCCATTAGCTGATCAAAACATTAAAGATCGTTATTATGGTGTTAATGATCCGGTTGCTGATAAATTATTAAAACGTGCCGCTGCTATGCCCGCTTTACCACCACCAGAAGATAAAACAATCACCACATTATATATTGGTAATTTGGGCACATTAACCGAACAAGATATACGTGATCATTTCTATCAATATGGTGAAATACGTTCAGTTAGTTTAGTACCGAAACAACAATGTGCATTCGTACAATATACAACAAGGCAAGCGGCTGAAACGGCCGCTGAAAAAACATTCAATAAATTGATATTAGGTGGACGACGGTTAACAATTAAATGGGGTCGATCACAGGGACGTTCCGGTACAACGACAAATACGAATTTGGAACAATACGAACCGGTTCCCGGCCTACCTGGTGCCCTACCAGAATTAAGTAATAATTTCTTTAATTTAGAACCCGGGCATATACCATTACCGAATATGCCACCACCAACTTCATTAATTGTACCACCGATGTTTGGACCACCACCACCGATGCCGCCGTTCTTCTTTAATGCCACACAGATTCCGGCGTATGTACCGTCAGCGGCGGCCGCTGCGGCTGCTGCCGTTGCCGCCACCGCCAGCACCAGTACTAGTACTGTAACTAGTGATGCTGTCAAGACAACAGTGCATTATCCTAGTCAAGATCCGGCTAGATTGGGTGCGACACAATTGCACGCCGACCGACAGGAATAAACCATTTTATTACTAATTGTATCTTATTTTATAAAAATGTAACTCTTTTTAATCCACAAGTAGTTTAATTCGCCCTCAACCTATCTATCTCTTTAATTATTTTTTTTTAAAATCTACTATCAGCCGTTTCATGTAGCTCGGTCCGATTGAAGGCGTGGCTTGTATCGGCGATTATTTGTGATGAAACAGAGTATATCATTGTTTGAGGCGTGGGTGCTGACCCACAGTTTGAGAAACGCTGCTTAACAAACCGTTTATTTCAGCGATAATTTTAAGCGGAATCTAATGGCTTGAGCGATAAAAAATAAAAATTTGAATTTGGCGCTATAATTTGACGGAATTCGCCGAGTGTTGACGAAACAAATTTTACCAAGCACCACCGATCCGCGGTGTTTGTCTATAAAAATCAATCATAAAGGTATATCTATAATCCATCCAAAATAAGTGTAAAATTTCAAATGACAAAAATGCAGCTAACCTCCGTCCAAAACTTGAGTATAAAATTTCAAATTACAAATAATAGGTTATGTGCAACTTAACATCTGAAAAGTTCCTAACTTTTACATGTTTCTATGAACCAAAAAGTATATTATACTGTGGCACTACTGTTGAAATAAAATCCTACGCGTTTGTTTACATATTTTACTACTGAGTTTTCAATATTAACTCTGAAATTCGATAATTTATATTTCTTCAGAGATTCTAAAATTTCTTTTAAATCGATTTTCAGTTCAAAACAATAAAGAAGAATTTTAATTTTGGGACTTTAATAGGGTCACATTGCTGTCATTTGAAATTTTATACTTAATTTTTGGATGGAGTATAACCTACGCAACGAAAAATAGTCCCTGTTTTAAGACCCCAAAATTTTGATTCTTTATTGTATTAAACTGCAAATTGATTCGTAAAGGATTTTACAAGCACCAAAGAAATATAAAATATTGAACTTCTTGGTTAATATAAAAAAAAATTATTATAGTCCATCCAAAAATTAAGTATAAAATTTCAAATGACAGAAATGCAGCTAACCCACGCAACGAAAAATAGTCCCTGTATTAAGACCCCAAAATTTTGATACTTTATTGTATTAAATATAAAATATCGAACTTCTTGGTTAATATAAAAAAATACCACCAAATTATGTAAACAAATGCATAGGGTTTTATTCAAAGAGGAATGCCACAGTATAATATAATTTTTCTTCCATGCAAACATGCAAAAGTTAGGAACTTTTCAAACATTAAGTTTCCTATAACCTTCTATCTGTACTTTGAAATTTTATACGTAATTTTTGGACAGAGGATACCAAATAATGTAAACAAATGCGTAGGGTTTTATTCAAACAGGAGTGCCACAATAAAATATAATTTTTCTTTCATGTAAACATCCAAAAATTAGGAACTTTTCAAACATTAAGTTGCTTATAGCCTTCCATCTGTACTTAAAAATTTTCTAGTTAAATTTTGGACAGAGTATACAATCTTTATTATTAACATTAAAGTACAAATTACGAATTTCACTACCAGATGTCATCTCAAATTGATTACTTTGCCATCTATAATTTAACTGTACAACTATAATTTAAAGATTCCTGTAATATTTCCGTGACATTTGTGCACAAACATAACCCAACTTTTTCCTCGACTCCTGAATATTTTCAAATCGAAAATGAATCAAGCTGAAATCACGAAATTAGTATCACAATTACGTGTCCGAGTCAATCCCAGATTACGTAAATTTCGTAGTACACAAGGTCCCGAGGGACGTTTAGATAAACTACGTAAAACGGTGACGGCTTTAATCAAACATGAACGTATCGAATTGAATTTTCCACGTGCCGAAGAGTCACGTATGTATGCTGAACGGGTAAATTCATTAAAACATCCACCAATAGAGATCATCTAGAAACAATTCAAAATTGCAGCTAATCTCAGATGCGATCCGTTATGGTGATTGTCATCGGGAAACAATGGAAATGGCCGATTATTGGTTGATTGAGAAACAATTAGTGCATAAATTGTTTAAAGTATTAGTGCCGAGATTTGCGACATACACCACATCTTATACGAAACTGTATAATGCACCATCGATTTATCCAGAGACACGGCCACGATCTGTATTGGAATTGCGCGGCAATCCGTATCCATCATTATTAAACGATTTACACAATAATCGTAATTTAATACAGAACGTGCTGTTGGATGAGGCGAAGAAAGCGTATCGTCACCAGAAGTATGCGGAAATTGCCGAAAAAATCGATGCAGTCGCCGAACAAACCGATACGAAATAATTTGTAGTTATAAATAAAGCGAGAATTAAATATGTGTTTAACTGGTTGCCTAATCACCCGGTAATTTGTAAGAAAATCCATACGGACAAGCGCATTGACCTTTATCAATATGGCTAACGAAGAATTTGAAAATAGCTCAAATCCTATTGTGTGTGTTTGTGTGTATGCGTGTTATTGGAGCTATGCGCGACAAGACAGAGACAAAGTGAATCAGCTGTTTATCAAATTGATCCCAACACATTTCCTATATTTTAAATCATTTAATCCGTTGATTATTAATTGATTATTTGTTTCAAGTAATTTAGCCATGTACCCTTTGCTAGTGGCTGATAATTATAAGAGATGGGTGCAATTGCCTCGGTGCTACAATGGCATTGTGGTGTGTGCAGTTTAATAAATCCCACCGAACAATTGAAATGTATCAGATGCGGCCAATACCGACCACCACAACAACAACACAAACAACAACGAATTATCGACAAAGATACAAATGATGATGGTATAGTTGATGGTTTGTGTAATTTTGGTGGCAGCGGCGCTACTCCATCATCAACAACAGCAACAACAATAAATTGTTGTACAGTCATCAGACGATACAAATCCACCGATTATACGAGACTATTACAATCGAACAGGTGATTGTTTAATTTATTAATGACGAATGATGACGTCTGCGAAAGATCAATATAGATGAAGTTTTTTTTTTTTTTAGAAATCAATCGAAAATTGTTGCAATAAAAGACAAAAAAAGTTTGAATCGAATCAAACAACAACATTCCATAGTAAAAAAGTCAATAAGTTTACCGAATCTTAATTATCTTTATAAATGTAATAATTGTAAGATTTTATTTAATTCAACTAAACTAGATGAATGTATTTATTGTACAAATCGTATAAGTATAGAGATGATGAATATTGCTCAATCGCCTTGTAAGAATTGTGCTGCATTAACACCGGTCGAACAACCGATCTATAGGTAAATCAGCATAACTCGTTTGGCTTTAATTATAATTACAAATTTTGTAGAAATTACGATATTTTAAATTATGATCGGTCACTATTGATGTGTTGTTCATGTCAACGCAACAAAACCAATTTCTTATCGTTATCAAATATAAAAAGTTTCAGTTGTTCTGTAGCTACAGCTTCACAATCATCATCATCATCATCAATAGCAGCAGCAGCAGCAGCATCAACGAGCCATAATCAATTGATTGATGGTAGTATCCCAAATGTTGATATACGTACAACTGCCAGTGGTATTAATTTAGGTACATATAGTATCGATAAATGGCGAATTAATAGGACTCTACAACAATTAAAAATGAATTCATGGACGTGTAAACGTTGCACATTATTGAATGGACCGAATCGGGATGTTTGTGAGGCTTGTGAGTCGCCGTTTATGGCCGATTTTAATAGTAATTTCAATCCGAGTGTCGTCATTAAGGTAATTTATTACAATAATACTTTTCCAAAACACTGACGCAATTGGGTTCAATTAAATAAAAAACAGAAGAAAAAAAACAGGGGAAAATTGAACCAGGCGTTGTTCAAGCTTTTACGTAATATCTGAACGACTACTAACCACTTTAGGGCCAAAACGCAGGATCTAAGCTAATCGAGAAATGGGGAGAATTGAAGCCAAACCTTGTAATTGCTTCGTGTCTAAAAGAAATGAAAGTTCACAAATTAAACTGCTTTGAGGATAACCAGTTTTGATTAGAGGTCACTTTATCAAGTTATCTACTTCATCTTAAGACTGTTCCTTTCAGGCTCATGTAGGAACTTATGAGCAACATTGTGTGCTTCTTGACCCATCGATTTCTATTGTACACTGCTTGGATCTTTCCCTTGAGTATGTCTCTTTTATCTGTTCTCTGTGTCTCTTCAGTCTCTCCTTTCCTATGTCTTTCCTCTGCTTCTACTTTGTCCCCTGTTCCTGCTCGATCCCTCAAGTTCTCACTATCCTTTATTTGTTCCTCTTCTGTCACTTTTTCTTCCTCCTCTGCATCTCGCCTGTCCTGTACCTGCTAGATCTCTCTGTGTCTTGTTTGTGGCACTTCTGTCATTCTTTCTTCCTTCTCTGTTTCTCGCCTCTGTGTTCTCTACGTCCCGTTCATCGCTTCTCTGTCTAGCCAGTTTCTTCAAGAGTTTCAGCTCCTCTGTCTGTCTTGTGTCTTTCCCCTGTCTCCCTTCTGTTTGTCTCTCCTCTGTCTTTTTGGTAGCTTCGTTTCTTTATCGTTTTCTCTCTTTCTCGCCTCCTTCTTATGTCTCTCCTCCACCTCTATTTTGTTTCTCCCTCACTACACCGTTGATACTTTTCCTCCTCTCTCGTCAGTCTATTCAGTTTTGAAACTTTTCCATGTTCTCCCATGAATAAAAAAGCTAATTCCAGAGATGGACACAATTTTTCCCCCTATCAGTACTTTGTCTTTTGATTATGGCTCCATTATCTCTCTGATGTTACCCTTTTCTACTATTCTACTTTGTTCACCTAAATGTCTCCTTAGTCACTTGTTTTTGTTTCTTTGTCTCCGCTTTCTGTCTTTTCTGCCTCTCCCTTTGTTTGTCATCAGTCTTTCTTGGATCTTTCCCTTGAGTATGTCTCTTTTCAGTCTCTCCTCTCCTCTCCTTTCCTATGACTTTCAAGCTTTGTCTCTTTTTGGTCTCTCTTCTATGTCTGTATTTTGTCTCTCCCCTGTCTTCTTTCTGTTCTTTTCTCTCCGCTCTCTTAAGTAGCTTTTTTCCCTTGTCATTCCTCTCCTTTACTCATCCGTTGCTACTCTTTTGTCTCTCATCAGTCTATTCGAAAACATTGTAGGAAGGTGGAATCAATTTTTCGCCTAATTATTACTTTGTCTCTCGATTATGTCTCTGTTTCTTTTGCGTTGTTGCACTAGTTCTACTTTGTCACTCCTTTGTCTCTCCTATGTTACCTTTTTTTTTTAAATTTTGCTGTGGTCTCCTCCTCTGGTCACCTAAATCTCCTTTTAGCTGTTCCTTTGTCTCATTTGTATCTCTTTTCCTTGCTCTCTGCCTCGTTTCAGACTCTTCGCTCCTATCCTATGTCTTTCGTTTGTTGCTCAATTGTCTGTTGTTTCTCCTCCTCCTCTGCTTCTCGCCTGTCTGTCCTGACGCAACTGGGTACAGCAAAAAAACAAACAGGGAAAAATTGAACCTCCTGCTGCCCAAACTTCTACGAAATACCCCATGAGGGCAAAAATGCAGGAATTAAAAACTGCCAGATAGAATGCGTTCGAAAAAAATTGATGCTTTTTCTTTACAATTACCAGTTGCGTCATTTAGTACGTGCACAAAGATGTCTCGCTTCGATAATCGAATTGATATAGCGAAGTGGGCTCGCCTGTGATTGGTCGAATCCAGAAATATTGCAAAACGATTGGAGAAACTTGTTTGCTATATCAAATGTGAGGGTGGCGCATCTTTGGCATGAACGTATCCTAAGCCGTTTGGCCACCTTTTGCAAATATTATAGCAACTGCTGAGAACTTTGTCAGAGATTCTGATGTCCTTACTTTTTCTCAAATATTAGGTCGTTTCTATGTTTGATGTCAAACAAATTGAAAATTTCAAGCGCAGCCGCATCTTATATTCGTTCAAACGGAATTCTTCTAAAATGCCTTGATAGAGTTTTTGCAACTAATTACAAACCAAATTTGGCTTCTAATTTTCGATTAACTAATAAAATTATCTATCAATTCGGCTCTTCGATGGCAAACAATTCTTTAGGGCTTCAATGACCTTTTATAATATTAATTGACACGTTAATAGTCGCAGATTGTTTGACACCTAAAGTTGAATTAGTTATGTAATCACCGAATGCGTCCATCGACGTTCTAAGACCTTTCCAATAGTGATAGAATTTTTGCCCTTCGAACTCACCGCTTTTTTTTTGTGCAACTTTCGTCAAATCAAACTTCTCTCCGACCGTAAAAATGTAAAAAAAAACTCCCACGAAAAGGTGCATTTACATCGATAATAATTTATGATTTGATTATGTTATCATTTGTTTACGTTTCATAGGTCGATAATTGGTCCGATAATGAACTACGCAATCCACTCAATCAGAAATTGAATTATCGTCGATCATTCTCGGAATTACCAACAACACGCCAATCATCTGCCACAACAACACCAACAACAAATCGTTACAGTTTAAATGATGAGATATTCGAAACGACATATTTACCAAAATCGAGCACATCAATGACCGATATACAATCAACATCATTACAACAATATCCGCCATTATTAGAACAACAACAACAACAACAACAAAATTTAACAACACGTTATAGTAATTTGAATTTGAATTGTAATGATTTTGATTTGAAAGCAACAACTAGCGGTGTTGATTACAATTTACCAACAACCACAACAACAACGACGACGACGACGACGACAACAACAACAGCAACAACATTGTACACGTATATCGGCATAAATGAACCGGATCGTGATAAAACTGCACATATTTATGAGAATCAAGGTATTGTTAATTCACATCATCTACAACAGCAACAACAGAAGAATCAAATGAAATTGGATCCGGAACAACACGAGAAAATGTAAGATGACGTAATTTCTGCTTGTAATTTGTCTAATTTGTGTCTTTTTTAGATTGCAAGCCCTAAAAAACAGTAATAGCTATATAAATTGGTCGTTTGATAAACGAAAATGGACATGTCGACAATGTTCGTTTGCTTATAACGAATTTAGTAATGTAAAATGTGAAATATGTAATTGTTATAGAAATGAGCCGTGTACAGTTACAGTAACCGAACCGTTTAATGAACGTTTACAAGTACCAATAGCGACATTAGATCAAGATTTGGATGATGATTTCCAATTTCTACCGGCCACAACAACGATGACAACACCACCAACAACAACACCAACAGCAACAACGAAAAGTCCGATAGATGATCAAAAATGGACATGTAAAAAGTGTACATTAGTAAATAGTGGACATTCATTGATCTGTGAGGCATGCTGTGGCTCGAAATTACGTTCAATATTATTGAATAACGATATGACATTGCGTAAAGGTGAATTTTGGTCGTGTCAACAATGCACATTAAAGAATCCATTGAATATGACAATTTGTAAAGTGTGTAAGATCGGTAGACGGCCACAAGATTTCAAATATCCATCACCGAGACATTCGAATAATAAAAAACATTATCCAAATCGTAATAATAATAATGAGAATGTTGTAAAGAAATTGACTAGTAATAAAACGAATCGTATCAATTTAAAAACGGATTACGATTCAGATCATCATCCAATTAATACAACAATCATCAAATGGCAATGTTTGATTTGTACATTCGAAAATACAAAAACACAATTTATCTGTGATATGTGTCAACGGAGACGTGAAGATCTGGGACAATGTCCACCACCAGCACCGCCGTTACAACAACAACAACAACAACAACCACCAGAGGAACCGGTTCGTTTAACACAAGAAGAATTAGCCAATAAACATTGGCATTATATTGTGCGTTATTGTAAATTAAAGAAACAAGGCTATGTTGATGATTCATTCCCACCAACGGCGACAAGTTTATATTATAATTTACAGGATTGTAAAGATTTACATACAATTAAATGGAAACGTTTACGTGATATTAGTGTGGATGATGATCAAGATTCATCACATTTACCATGGGCCGTATTTCGTAAACCACAACCATCGGATATTTCACAAGGTGTATTAGGTAATTGTTGGTTATTGAGTGCCTTAGCTGTATTAGCGGAACGTGAAGATTTATTACGTTCAATATTGATAACACGTGAATTCTGTCAACAAGGCGTTTATCAAGTACGTTTATGTAAAGATGGTAATTGGACTACAGTGTTGGTGGATGATTATTTTCCATGTGATAAAAAGGGCCATTTGCTCTATTCGCAGGTAATTACAATAAAACAAACATCGGAGGGAGGTGGAAGTAGTTTTGAGAAGGAGCACAGTTTCATTTTTTCTCTGTCTTTCAATTGTTACTCCCCTTAACACTACTCTGTCTTTCGATTATGTTTTTGTTTCTTTCACGTCGTTGCTCTATTTTCCTTTTGTCACTCCATTATCTCTCCTATGTTACCCATTTTTTGTTTCTTTCTGTTTCACTCCGGTCTCACTTACTCCTCTCACCTAAATGTCTCCTTAGTCACTTCTCTTTGTTTCTTGGTTTCTCATTCGTCTGTCTCTTCTGCCTCTCTCTCTGTCTGTCATCAGTCTTTCCTAGATCTTTCCGTTGTGTGTATCTCTCTGTCTCCTGTCCTCTCCTATGTTTTTCCTTTGTCTCTTGTTCTTGCTCGATCGCTGTGATACATCCTCTCTGTCTCTTGTTTGTTGCACTTCTGCCATTCTTTCTTCCTTCTCTGCTTCTCGCCTGTGTGGTCTCTACGTTCATCGCTTCTCTGTCTACTCTGTTTCTTCAAGTGTTTAACTTCTCTGTCTGTCTTATCTCTTTTCCCTGTCTCCCTTCTGTTCTTTTCTCGCCTCTATAACTTTAGTAGCTTCGTTTTTTTTGTCATTTTTCTCTCTTTCTCTCCTCCTTCCTATGTCTCTCCTTCACCTCTCTTTTGTTTCTCCCTTACTACACCGTTGATACTCCTCCTCTCTCGTCAGTCTATTCAGTTTTGAAACTTTTCCATTTTCTCACACGATTAAAAAAACTAATTCCAGAGATGGAAACAATTTTTCCCCTTATCCATTATCTCCTACGTTACCCTTTTCTATTTCTCTGTGTTTCGCTCAGGTCTGCTATTTTGTGCACCTAAATGTCTCCTTAGTTACTTCTTTTTGTTTCTTTGTCTCCGATTTGTGTCTTTTCTGTGTCTCCCATTGTCTGTCATCAGTGTTTCCTGGATCTTTCCTTTGAGTACGTCTTATTTATCTGTTCTCGGTCTCTTTTCAGTCACTCCTCTCCTCTCCTTTCCGATGTATTTCTTCTGCTTCTACTTCTTCTCCTGTTCCTGCTAGATCTCTTATTTGTTCCATTTCTGTTACTCTTTCTTCCTCGTCTGTTCTGTACGTCTCGTTCATCGCTCCTCTGTCTCTACGCTGTTTCATCCATGTGTTTCAGCTTTGTCCCTTTTCGGTCTCTCTTCTGTTCTGTCTTACTTCTGTTCTTTCCCTTGTGATTCCTCTCTCTCTGTCCTACGTCTCTCCTCCATGTCGCTTTTGCCTCTCCCTCACTCATCCGTTGCTACTCTTTTGTCTTTCGTCAATCTATTCGAACACATTGGAGGAAGATGGAAATAATTTACTCACAAATCATTACTTTGTCTCTCGATTATGTCTCTGTTTTTTATGTTGTTGCACTATTTCTCCTTTGTCTCTCCTATGTTACCTTTTTTTATTTCGCTGTGATCTCCCCTCCCCTGGTCACCTAAATCTCCCTTTAGCCGGTTCTTTGTCTCTCATTCGTGTGTCTTCTCCTCCTATGTCTGTCATCAGTATTTCATTGGGCCTCTTTGATCTGCACTCTGTCTCTTTTCAGTCTCTTCGCTCTTTTCCTGTGTCTTTCGTTTGTTGCTCCTTTATCTGCTGTTTCTGCTCGATCTCTATCTGTTATCAGTCTTTCCGTTGAGTGTGTGTCTCTTATCTGCTCTCTGTGTCTGTCTCCTGTTCTCTCCTATGTCTTTCCTCTGTTTCTCCGGTGTCTCTTATACCTGCCCAATCTCTCTGATGCATCCTCTGTCTTTTGTTTGTCGCATTTCTCAAATTATTTCTTCCTCCTCTGTCTGTCCTCTACGTCTCGTTCGTCACTTCACCGTCTTTATCCTGTGTCTTCCACGTTTTTCTCCTTCTCTTTTTTGTCTCTCTTCTATCGGTTCTCTGCCTGTCTTTTGTTTTTCGTCTCTCTAATCTTCCGTCTGCTCTTTTCTCTCTCTTTGTCACTCCACCGCTACTCCTTTGTCACGAATAAAAAACAATACTCGAAAATCCACGGATTTTCTTGTGATTTTGTTCATTATTATTTAGGCGAAACGCAAACAACTATGGGTGCCATTAATTGAGAAGGCCGTCGCTAAAATCCACGGTTGTTATGAGGCTCTAGTATCTGGTAGGGCAATTGAAGGTTTAGCCACATTAACTGGTGCCCCATGTGAATCAATACCATTACAACCATCATCGGCACCATCCGATGATGAATTAGATATTGATTTAATATGGGCCCAATTACTATCATCCCGTCAAGCATTATTTTTAATGGGCGCCTCATGTGGTGGTGGTAATATGAAAGTGGATGAATTAGAATATCAAAATAAAGGTTTACGTCCACGGCATGCCTATTCATTATTGGATGTACGTGATGTGAACAATTATCGTTTATTGAAATTACGTAATCCATGGGGACATTTTGTATGGAAAGGTGATTGGTCATATCATTCAGAGAAATGGACCAAACAATTGAAAGATGAATTGATGCCGAATGGTTTACAAAATGATGGTACATTTTGGATATCATTTAAAGATGTATTAAAATATTTCGATTGTATTGATATATGTAAAGCTAGATTGGGTTGGAATGATATACGTTTAACTGGTATTTTACCACCGTTATCATCACAGAAACATCTATCGTGTATTTTATTGACGATATTAGAACCGACCGAAGTTGATTTTACACTATTCCAAGTAATTTCTACAATTTTCAGCAAATAAAATTGGATTAATTTCTAACGATTTACAGGAAGGCCAACGAAAATCAGAGAAATCGCACCGGTCCCAATTAGATTTGTGTGTGGTACTATTTAAAGCACGTAATGGCTCAACGATTGGTAATTTAGTTGAGCATAGTAAACGGCAAGTGCGCGGTTTTGTCGGTTGCAATAAAATGTTAGAAGCCGGCGAGTACGTTGTTGTACCGTTGGCGTTCAATCATTGGCATACCGGCTTAGAAGATATGGCCGCCTATCCCAGGTTACAACCAATTCCTCTCATCATAATCAAGCAATAATTAATAATTGTGTTTTTTTTTGGTAGTAGATATGTCCTAGCGATACACAGTTCAAAGAAATTACTAGCCGAACAATTAACACCGCCCGATTATATATTGGCCGATGCGATAATCTCATTGACTTTGGCACGTGGCCAACGTCATGAGGGCCGTGAAGGGATGACAGCGTATTATTTGACGAAAGGTTGGGCCGGTCTTGTGGTGATGGTTGAGAATCGACATGAGAACAAATGGATACATGTGAAATGTGATTGTCAAGAGAGTTATAATGTTGTATCGACACGTGGTACATTAAAAACTGTTGATAGTGTACCACCATTGACACGTCAAGTTATTATTGTATTGACACAATTAGAGGGTAGTGGTGGTTTTTCTATAGCACACCGTTTAACACATCGTTTAGCTAATTCACAAGGTTTATATGATTGGGGCCCACCTGGTACATGCCATAATCCGGAATTAGATTATCAGACAAGTGGTTTACATACACCACGATTATTTTAAATTTTCTAATTATTATTAGTTTTTTTTTTATTGAGTCGTTTTAATTAATTGTAAGGCGAGTTCTACTATCAATTAGTACCGTTATTATCACAACTAATTCAATTGATTTTAAAATTTACAATATAGGAGAATATGGTATATCAAAAGATCTTGTCGTAAACTGTTGGACTCGATTGATAAGTTAAATTAATTTGGAGTGCAAAACACTGTATTGTTATGGTTAAAATGCATTGATTTAGACTTCTGCGTTTCCCTACCATTTAACCGATTTTTCACATCCCCATAATAGATGTTAAGGACAAAAACTCGCCATGTATGTGATTATGACCACGTATCAATTAAGTTTTTCAAAAATTCTATTAAATTAGTTATCGGAAACGTATTTGAAATTTATTGAGATTTATAGCGAAACAACGTTTAGTTTTATTACAAAATAATAGTAATAATAATGAGGCATAAAATTTAAATAATTACGAAAGACAACTGTTTGGTGTTTTATTTTGATTATAACTATTGTTATTATTATTGCGATTATTGATAATAATAATAATACAACAAAAAAAAAAATAGATACAGTTTCGTTTAGAATAAAAGACAACAAAAGTATTTGCTTATTTAGATTATTTCGTGTGTATAACGTATGTGTGTCGATTCGTAAATTGTTAAAAAATCATATGAAGCTTGTAAGAAATAAAAACTTGTAAATTTCAAAAGTGTGCTTCTTCAATTTTTCAACAGGTTTCGGTCTTTTTTAATCCCTTGCATTTTCCTCTGAGTTGCTGTAAATTCACGTACGTAACAAGTACATAGAATAAAAGTTGTAGTTCGTACATACAAAAAAGACTGGTCGAAGAACACGTGGAAATTAGCACTCGGACCGGGTGTTACGATTTCTACACGTGTACAGTAAAGGAGGCAGTTTTGTAAGCTTTTAACTTGACACTGTCTCATCCCAATTAACTATGCTTATAGGAATCAATCAATAAATCAAATTTATCCGATCGAAAGTAATGTTTTGTTAACAAGCATAAAAAGCCCGGATTCCCATCGAAGAGTGGCGTGAAAGATTTCGTATTAAAACAATTCAAAACAGTTCAAAAATCGATTTTTTAGTAAGAAAAAAAAAGAACAGACTCATAGTTTCGTTTCACTTGATAACTGCAAATCTGTGACAAAAGTTGAAAAAAACTATTAGTATTAAATAAAAACGCATACCAAAAGAACTAGCACTTACACTAGCACTAGCACTAGATATAATCAATTATTAATTAACAAAAAAATAATAATTTTTCGACCTTTTGGTATGGGCCACCATTGAGAGGAAAAGAAAACAGACTCACGGTTTGGTTTCAGTTGATATAAGTCTGCATAAACTATAAAAATAGAAAGAAAAACTGTTAGTTCTATATAAAAGCTATATAGTACTTTGAGAATTTACCATTTACATAAAAAATCTAGGAGTTTTTACATCAAAAGCACTGGCACTTACGAACAGTAGCCCTACATACAATTTATTATTAATTAACAAGAAAAAATAACAATTTTTCTATTTTGCGTCAATAATAGCGCTATTATTGAACTCGCTACTGTATCGAAATGTGCTCATTTCGAAACTAGTGCTGAAAAGTAAAATGTAGGAATTTTTTTTCCACTAGGTTGGTAACATTTTCATTGCTTTTGACAACTGTCAAAAATCATTAAAACAAGATACTTAATAGACCGTTTTTCGTACTAATCTTTGGATTTATCGGGTAGTAAATTGCTTCCTGCATTTTCAGCAATTTCCCTTATTTCAGGTGGAGTACATGAAAATTCTTCACTCATTGTTAAATAAGCAATTTGGCGAAAAAAACAATTGACTGAGAGTGAAAAATAAAACAATTGAAGTTTCCTAGCTGAATGTTTAATTGTTTGTTTTTAGTAACACCAACTCCCACCAATTTCCCTAAACATCAAATCTCGCATTTTTTTTTGTAAAAAAGGTCACAAAATAGGCAAAATAGAAGAAATAGTATAAAAAACTCGTGTCAGAAGTCGTATATTGCACTCGTCCTTTAGAAAACTCGCAGCTTCGCCGCTCGTTTTCTAAACTTAGACTCGTGCAATAATAGGCGACTTCTGACACTTGTTCTTTAATATACTATTTTGAAACTCAAATCCTCCGCATTTGGCAACACTTCCAAAGCGTTCTAAGGAAGTAATCTTGAGCATTTTATTTTATTAAAAGTATTTCATTCCCGTTGCTCATTGGGAACCAAAATACGGTTTAACGCTTAAAATATAAAATTTTGATTTTGTAGCTTTTTAAATAAACGCACTATGTAACTGATATTTGATTTATTTATTAAGTTTTTCTAATTATTTAAACATATTTATAACGCTAAGAATATTTAACTTTGGAGAAGACGCTGTGCCATTAGTAGTTGAAAGTAATTGCTCAAAAGAGAAGCTAAACATGATGTTGCATCGGTGCTCAAGTTTAATCAGGTGCCTTCAAAACGACCTACTCTTCTCTGGTTAAGCAACTTTTATAATTTTAAACGTGCAATAGAACGTTGACAATTGATTTTCTATAGGTTCTTCGATGTGCATCCCAAAAGACTTTTGACAAACTCATGCATTTAATTAATCACGATTATAACCAACTAGAACGGACATGCACGAGTATGCTCCTCGGACAATCTGCAAATTAAACACAGATAATTCGATTTCAATCTAGAATCGGAGAAAAAAAGAGAAAACTCAACTGCTAGTCCAGTTACATAATTGATAGAATAATTCTCTGAGAATTTGATTTTAATTATTTTTTGTGCACAAATCAGTATGACTAAATAAATTTTCCTATTCTCAATATTCATCTGATACCAATTGATGCATTCCAATCGATTGTGCAATTCTTCAAACTACAAATATAATGTGATTAGAAGCTTCTGAACTTTCTTTAAATAACTACTATTGTTTCGATGGATTGTCCTGCCATCATAAGTCCACAGAAGGTAGTTATAGTTGATAGAATCATCCCGATCATGTAACGGTAATCGTAAAAATTAATGAATGAACCCTTAAATATTGAATCGTTAATGTTTCTTAATCAGAAAAAGTTAAACATTCTTACCGTAATTAACATAAAAATTACACTTATAAATGTTAAAACCCCACAAAGTCCAAGATAGACGATATAGTTCGAAATTGTATTGATTTTTTCATGGCCTATTCTACGGAAAAATACGTATATTAATATTAAATTCGAAAGATCCAATAGAGAAAATTACTTTATAATCTCCTGATGGCGCGTTATAAATTTACACAATCTCTCGTAGACTTGTTTCTGATATTCAGGATCATTTACCATTAGTTCTGGTGGCGTATTACTCTCTTCTTGTATCTTCATTATCTCATCAACATGATCAATTAACATGTACAATTGATATTTTATATTTTGTGTATAATAAATGAGTTGATTGGTCGGTGCTAAAAATGTAGTTAATGCAGCAAAAACAAATGTAAATTTATAGATGCTTGTAAGAATTTTTGAATATTTTGGACAAAAATCAGTGAAGAATTTAACGGCTAGCAATGTGGTATAATCGTAATCTTGACAATAATAAAAGATAACAGCAGTAATAAAAGCTGCAAGTGTGTTAAGAATTGTAAAACATGTAACGATCTTCACTTCTTTGATGATTTTCAATTTGCTCTTTTCTGTACCCTTATCAATTGGCCACATATCCAGTTCTTCATATAAATTTTCAACCAAATTCGGACGGAATAATAATATAACTGTAACTGTCATTGGCTGTAAATTGAAAACGGATTAATTATTATCTATTAAATCTGATATTGAATATAGTTCAAATAGATTACATAGAATAGAAAACAAAATATTGGTGCATATTGAATACTTTCTTCCACTTTTAATTCATTAAAAAATAGATAAATTTGAATCGATTGACAAGAAATGTGTATTAATAGAAATAATATCATTAGAAATTTGATAAAATAAAATTGATAAATTCTAGATCCGATATATTTCACTATTATTAAACCGTCAATTTTTATTAATCGATCCCATAACGCGTCCATATTAGATAGTTCTTCAGTCGACAGTTGTAACACGACTGGCTCCACAACTGTTCATTAGGCATTATACTGAATAAAGAACTGATTACTTGATCAATATTTGGTAGCTTTAATGATTAACTTTTATGTTGACCTTACTCATGAACACGTATATAAAAAAGTGTCATTAATTATTCTACTTTAAAAACTATTCTTCGCGTAAGTTTTTCGTCAATCTAGAGCATTGCACAGGACATTTGGGTACGGGAGATTTCATGATAAATCTCCAGGAGTTGCACGAATTGTCGACATCTACAACACAACTATTCATTGGTCACTCCTTCGGACCGTTGAAATTATACGAAACAATGTCTAATTTGTGAAAAAGAAAGATATTTTCCATATGTTCTTTTTTGCATTAGGCATTATCGGTTAACAATTCTTAAGCTTCAATTTATTGACTGTACGATCTGTTGAATTTCGTATAGTGCCAACGAAAATAAGGCGAAGTTGGTTGGTTAATTCATTCTCTTTGAGAAAAATTAGAAAGCCTTCAATTATTTATCTCTTAAGTATCATTAGACTGCCATTCTAAGTCAATAAATACCACTCCTAACTGAAAAATACATCAAAGGCTATTGTTTTCTAGCGCATTTCTCGATTATCATTAAAAGAAAAAACAAGGAAATATTTTCGATATGAAAAAAAAGTTTGCATTATAAACATTTTCGAAACTCAAATCCTCCGCATTTAGCAACACTTCCAAAGTGTTCTAAGGAAGTAACCTAATCCTACATTGACCATTTGATTTTATTAAAAGTATTTCGTTCTCGTTGCTCATTGGGAACGAAAATACGGTTTAACGCTTAAAATATAAAATAAACACACTATGTAATTGATATTTGATTTATTCATGCAATTTTTCTAATTATTTAAATATATTTATATATTTGTGAAGAATGAAGAACAAGTTGAGTCATTAGTAGTTTCTATGCAAAGTGTTAATCAGGATTTTATTTTTATCAAAAAGTAACTGCATAGAAAAAAATTACACATAATCTTGCATCGGTGTTCAAGTTTAACGACAAAACCGTGCTTTGAGAAGTTGAAGTAATCAATCAGGTGCCTTCAAAATGACCTACTCTTCTCTGGTTAAGCAATTTTTATCATTTTAAACGTGCAATAGAATGTTGACAATTCTTCGATGTGCATCCCAAAAGACTTTTGACAAACTCATGAATTAATTAATCACGCTTATAACCAACTAAAACGGACATGCACGAGTATGCTCCTCGGACAATCTGCAAATTAAACACAGATAATTCGATTTCAATCTAGAATCGGAGAGAAAAAAGAGAAAACTCAACTGCTAGTCCAGCGACATAATTAAGAGAATAATTCTCTGAGAATTTGATTTTAATTATTTTTTGTGCACAGATCAATATGACTAAATAAATTTTCCTATTCTCAATATTCATCTGATACCAATTGATGCATTCCAATCGATTGTGCAGTTCTTCAATCTACAAATGTTGTGTGATTAGAAGTTGCTGAACTTTCTTTAAATAATTAGGTACTATTGTTTCGATGGATTGTCCTGCCATTATAAGTCCACAAAAGGTAGTTGTACTTAATAGAATGAGCCCAATCATGTAACGGTAATCGTAAAAATTAATAACTGTACCCTTGAATATTAAATCGTTAATGTTTAGGTACTAATCAGAAAATGTTAAACATTCTTACTGTAAATAACAAAAAAATTACAGTTATAAAAGTTAAAACCCCACAAAGTCCAAGATACGCAAAATAATTCGAAATTCTCTTGATTTTCTTATGACCTAATCTGTGGAAAAACACTCGTGTTAGGATTACATTGAAGAGTTGCATTTGAGAAGATTACTTTAAAATCTCCTGATGACGCATTATAAATTTACACAATCTCTCGTAGACTTGTTTCTGATATTCAGAATTATTTACCAATAGTTCATTTGACATATTACATTCTTCTTCTATCTTCATTATCTCATCACCATGATCAATTAACATGTACACTTGATATTTTATATTTTGTGTATAATAAATGACTTGATTTGTTGGTGTTACAAATACAGTAAATGATGCAAAAACAAAAGTAAGCTTATAGATGCTTGTAAGAATTTTTGAATATTTTGGACAATAATCAATGAAGAATTTAACGGCTAGCAATGTGGTATAATCGTAATCTTGACAATAATAAAAGATAACACCAGTAATAAAAACTGCAAGTGTGTTAAGAATCGTAAAATATGTAACGATTTTCATTTCTTTGATGATTTTCAATTTGGTCTCTTCAGTACCCTTATCAATCGGCCACATATCGATTTCTTCATACAGACGCTCAATCAAATGCGGATCTAATAAGAATACAATTGAAGATGTCATTGGCTGTAAATTACAAATGATTATTTAATTTGTAAATAAATTTAATTCAAAGGGATTACGTAGAATAGAAAACAAAATACTGGTGCATATTGGATGCATTCTTGCACATTTAATTCGTTAAAAAATAAATAGATTTGAATCGATTGACAACAAATGTGTATTAATAGAAATAATATCATTAGATATTTTGTAAAGTAAAATTGATAAATTCTAGATCCGATATATTTCACTATAATTAAACCGTCAATTTTTATTAATCGATCCCATAATGTGTCCATTTTAGATAGTTCTTCAAACTGGCTGTGTTGTCGTTGATTGAAAGTCGGAACACAACTAATCTCAAACATCTGTTCGTTAGGCATTATTCAATAAACCGATAATTGCATAATCAATTAAGTGTTTTATTGACTAACTATTTATAAATATTTGAATTACAAAGAAATGACTAGCGCATGAGTTTGTCGAGGGAAGAATCGTCCGAGATTTTTGTCCATTTTAGACATAATTTTATGTGAAAAGAGAGTAGAAAGAGGAATGAGTAGTACCGCAAAACGCACCACTATGAGTGCGAGTGCAAATTGAGCCTTTAAAGTACCAACGAAGACCTAGCAAATTCCGATCAACTTCCATAAAGCTCCCAAAAAGTCTGGAAACTTTTTACTTCCAATTTGGTTCTTCTTATCCCACGATAGATGATATTAAGATTGATTTGTTTATAATTTAGAACGATTTAGCGTGGTATATTTTTATATTTCGTAACCGAATAATGTGATATTGTAGTGAATTACTTTTCTAATTATTTTAAAAATAATCAAACGTGAATCAAGCATTTTTTTTTCTAATCGAATGTAATTGTTTTGATGACAAGAAGAAAAAACAATGAGCGATTCGCGTTACATTTGCTTTTAAAAAGAATTAAAATTCCACAATCATCGTGATAGTTCTCTCTCGAATGTTCGTCAGGCATTAATCAATAAACCGATAATTACCTAATCAATCGATTGATTGATTGAAGCTCTTAAGAGCTTTATTGACTGACTATTTATAAATATTTCAATCACTACTAAATGACTAGCGCATGATTCTTTGCCTATTTTGTCACTGTTAATAGTTTCTTGTTGCACTACTGAATAAATAACTAATTACTTAATTAATAGGTACTTAAGAGCTTTAATGCATCATTGAAATCCGTTTATCTGAATCGTGCCATTTATTTGGGACGCCTTATTTTCACTTACAGCAGTACTCTTTTTGAAATATTCTCTGTATTCAGTATTTTTCACCTTTTTTTTTTTGTTGTTGCGACGCTAAGATTAATCGCATTATATATCTACATTCTTCTTAAAAACTTTAGAACGGAAGATTTGTGATTGGAAATTGCTATTTTTAGAGGAGTTATTTACTGCTGGCAAATGGAACAGTTGATTGAAAATTTGATTAGAAAAATAAAGAAAGTACCATTGACTGTGGTCCAGGTTCTGGAATTTTCCAAATGTACCCTTGGAAGTGTTTTTAAAGTCTTCAATTGCCTCCTGAAACCCAAATTGTTCACCTGTATTCTGTTTTTATCCTAAACACTGTACTTTTATTAACAAAAGACACTCGATTTAATACGTTCTCTATTGTTAATGTTCTTCCCTTTAAATGGATTTTAAAGGGTCTTCCGTTGCATGTATGAAAAAATAAATATTCCCATTAAAAAGTTCTGAATTTTTCCTACAAAAACCTACATTTTACCAATTCTGAAAAGTAGGTTTTTTACCCCAAAAAAATTGATGAAAAAGTTGAATTTTTTGTTTCTTCAAAACTTCAAAACTTCATAACTTCGAAACGGCCGCATATTAAGAACTCAAACTTTCAGGGAATTTTTTTGTCAAAGTAGAGAATACCTCCACAAAATTTGAAAAAAATCGGTGGGGGTCGCCCCGTAAAAATGATTTTATTTGGTGGAATGACCCATATATAAATCTCTCTCTTACGTGGATAAGTCTTGATAGGAACTTGATACGTAGCTACTTAACAGGGAAACTATTTTAGTTTCAATTGGAGCTTTATGGAAGTTGATCGGAATTTGATAAGTCTTCGTTGGTAGGTACACATTTCAAAAAAAAAGGGACGCTTGCTTTCTTTTTTATAAATAAAACAATGCAAATTGCAACAAAAATAACTCCAGTTGGTTGGTATGAATATCAAACATAATGTAGTTATCTTTTTTGTGTATTTTTGAATTGCGACAAATAATGGATTAATGGTTTTTCAGTTATCTTCTAATTTTTCAAATAATAACGAAAGGTTTCATGCATTTAACAAGTCAATAACCAGTGACGTAGCGAACATACTTTATTAACGCCCCCCATGTTACAATAATTACTAATTTAAAATACACTTCAAATTTGTCTTGGAGAGTATCTGGCGCCCCTCTATGAATGGCGCCCGGGTCATGGTAGATCCTCTTAAATCCCCCTCGCTAGGCCACTGTCAATAACTGAGGAAGAATTTTCACACTTTTCCGACATGCCAGCTTTGCTCAGTAGCTGAACTATTATTTTGTTATTATTAATTAACCAAAAATAAGGAGAAAATAGCAAATTAGAGTTTACTAGGTACATATTGCGTTAATATTTTCTGTTAATGTCTGTAAATTAGTAAATTATTAAACAATCAAGAAAGCGCGTTCATTATCGATGATGGTAATAATCGAATTATTTATTACTATTTCCAAATAATCCTGATTCTATACAAATTTCTTAATTTATATTTGTCGATCGATAGTGAATTATTATCAAATACAGAAGTTTCTGTGGATTCCAGTTTAAAGAATAACCAGCAATGTTAGAATCTGTACTCGGTTTACTTTGAAATTGATTCTATCATTGATTTTATAATTACAGAAACTGCATGATTGTATATATTAATATGGGGAACGTGTTTTGAAAATTGTTGGCAATTAAACATTTTTGATCTCAAAAGTTGACTGAAGAAATCCTACAATTGTCCTCTAAACGCCCAGTGTACAGTGTCTAAAACGCCTGCTAAAAGAATAAGAAAGTACCTACTACGCAGTGACATTTCGTAATAATACAAATATCTATAATTAACTAGCGGACCCGGCGAACTTTGTCTCTCCCCAATTTTACGTGAATGCGTAATTTACGACTATCCGGAATCAGTTTAACAATACACAAAACTCGCAGCAAGAAAAATAGCACATTTACTGTAAAAAATTACAATGCCAAAATGACACCTGTCAGATTGCGCAAAGTCTAAGTCAACTCGGATTTTGAATGAAAACTTTCGATTTTTCC